>CM062211.1:11297500-11397500 GCA_031216445.1 Lateolabrax maculatus
GAACTGCACACACAGATACACACACTTACAAACACTCACACACAAGGACATGTCAGCAGCCTTTCTTTGCATATTTCCTGTCTACATATTCAGTGTGTGTGTGTGTGTGTGTGTGTGTGTGTGTGTGTGTGTGTGTGTGTAGGTGAGCTTCAGGACCAGAACCAGACATGTATATGCATTCCCTCAACATGAACATATCCAATATATTCCATTGCAACCAGTGTCAGTATCATAATGTGAGTAAAGAGAGTAAGAGCAAGGAGAGGTGATTCAAACTGTGCTACAGCACAACCTCACTCTGTAGAGGTAAATGAACAAACAGTATTTTCAACAGATCCGGGATAATGTTTCTTTACCAAAAAGGTCAACTGGAAACAAATCGGAAAAGAAAATGTTCTCAAAATGTCTTACTTGTATCAATGAAGCATTAAGATAATATATTACATTACTTTTTTTTTTTTTTTATCAGTGAGTCAATATAGCCAAAGGGCGGAAAAGCAGGGAGCAATTATGTAAACTAGTTTGTTTGTTTTTTATAAGAATTTCTGAATTTCCTCACCACTTTTATTGAAAATGTCCTTCTGATGTTAGAATATGAGCAAGTGTGCTGTTTTAAGAGGAGGATTGTATCCTGTTTTTGAGTCAGAGTAAGCAAATAATCCAGTTGTTAATGTAAACATAACTGCTAAAGGTTGGCAGGCATTAGTTTTGGAAATGACTTCAATCACGTGTACAATGGACAATAGCTTCCAAACTTAGTTTCCACTCCAACATGTATCTTTAGAAATCATAAAATCCCTCACAGACTTCTGTTCAAGACAGAAAAATAAGTTGGACACAGCAAAACAGTGAAGTTTAGAAGTTTAAGTGTTTGATGGAAAGAGAGATAAAACTAAGTGACTGGGACACTGAGAGAAAATTACAAAAGGGGCAGAGGTTAAAGTGTCACTTTTAGTTTATGACTGAAAGCCTTCCAGATCAGTGAGTGAAACCTTACTTTCTATAGATTATATTTCTATGATTGCAACACTGCAATAAGCTTCTCTTATAGATTGGTCAAATACAGTATAAGTCAATGAAAACTCACTCCTGAGTCAGTCGAAGATTTGCTTTTTTACTAGCAACGTGTGATTAATGCTGATATGTTCTGCTCTGTTGGGCACATGGACATTTCCACAGGAATAGTAATAATCTGTCATTTGAATAAATTTGCCGTTCTCTACAGACAATGTTCTACTGTCTGGAGCCATCCTGAGTTGAAGAAGCTGTGATAGTCATAAAGTTAAAGGAACAGTTCAACATTTTGGGAAATCGAATTGAAAAATCTGCAAACACTTTGTTTTTTGTACGGTTTTAAAGAAAGAGATATGAGGTGTTAGTTAGACAGCTTTAGAGGCGCTGCTGGGCAGACTTATTTTGTTCCCTTTGGAAAGTGCCAAGCTAGCTGTTTCCATCTGTTTTCCAGTCTTATATTAACAAAACAAATGTGAGATGGGTATCAATCTTCTTATATACCTCTCAGCAAGAAAGCAAACAATGTTGACAGAGTTTTGCAGCGTACTGAAGGAATAAAACAAAGGTGTGTTGAGGTGTGTGTGTGTGTGTGTGTGAGTGTGTGTGTGTGCACTGAAGAAATGTTGAGCTGCTTGTTGTCAGCTGAACAGACCTACATGCCGACGTGGTAACATGACAAATACAAACACATGCAAGCTGCTGTCCAGGATTTTACGTGTAAACAGTATTCAGTCCAATTATTGACCAATAAATGTTTTTTTGTTTTATAATGTCATTTTTTGGGCACATGCCACCTGTCCTGCCAGGAGTTTGTGTGTTTATGAGTGAGAAACATTGCTTGTACAGCGAATCTCTCAGTATGCCGATATATAGGTTGATGGTATTCATAGAGAAACTTCCACACGGTTTAAATCATACAATAGTTGGCCTGTTGACAGTTGTTGATGTAAAGTACGCACATCTTATGCATTCAATGACACCTTTGAGTACTTTCTAAAAGTTTGTTCAGTCCTGACTTGCTGTCATGTTGTTGTGGCAACCTCGCATATCGTTTCATCGCCTTAAGCAAAGTGCAGGATAAACATGTGCAGCATGTGTGCACACAGGCAAAGGAGCACCCCACCCCACCACACACACACACACACACACACACACATACACACACACACACACACTCTCTCACACACAACACTCCTAATCAGGACCTAAATTGAATGCTTTTCTCTGGACTGAAACACACAGACTAATATTGACCTCCTGATGGTAAAGATCCATAACAATAAGTCCATGACCTTGTTAGTGTCTCTGCTTTACTGGTGAACAAACGCTGGAGTATCTGAGAGTCGCAGGTATGAAAACATTCATTTCTTTATCATTCCAGGAGTGTTTGCAGCAATACTGAGCAAGAGATCTCACTATTAACAGTAAAGCTTAGATAACAGCTATATGTGATAAAATATGGCAATGACTGTATAGATTTGTCAGGAAGGTTTACAGCCCATAATAGGCCACTGATGATTTTTATGGCAAGAACATCTTCATAATTCTAAAGGAAGAAGCAAGTGTGAAGTATGTTTCTTATTTGATAAAGATACAAAGTTTTGTTTAATTTAAAAGTCCTCTTGATTTCAGGGGAAATCAGTCATTAATCTAAACAAGAAGGATAATTATAAGACAGAAATATCAGGTTCTGTGTTAACATAGTTATATTAAAACTTAATTTGGGTTCCACTTTCATTTAAATGTCTCAGACTGGTTGCTCTTTGTAGAAATATATTTACTCGAAGTAACATCTGTGAGAAAATGTTATAGGAATGCTCTAATGACTGGATCCTTCTTTGATGTGTGTTCATTTCAAGCACCTTGGTGTTAAATAGTTTGGACCCCTGCTGTCAAATACAAACAGAAAGACCAACAGAGGAAAAATGAACAATAGTGTGCGTGTGATGATCGGGGTTTGGGGCTGGGCCAGTATGGCACACTGGATCGGCAAAATAAAGGAACTCTTTCACCTATTTCATGACTGATGAGCAGGTTCAACCCATTATCTTGTTTTGAATATTCTTGCCAGAGGCGCTGCATGTCCATATCAGGGTGTGTAGATCTGACAGAGGGACAAAATGTCAAGATTCTTAATTGTAGTTTCCTTCTGATGTGCAGTCTTTGATAGAAACTGGATTTGACCTCTAAAACAAAAAGTAAAAAATAAACTAAACCAGACTATTATGATCTTATTAAATATGCCTGGTTATTTTGAAAAACTGTAATAAAGTAGAGTAAAATATTATCTGAAATGTATTTATGAATGTATCTATCTAAAAGTTATAACTCCAAATGACATTGTAATCCCATACTAAGTACATATCTAATATTATAGGAATACTACGTGGGGTTTATTGCACCAGGAGTCAAGAGCTTGTGTGACACTAAAGATGATGATGAGGGCGAGCAAGTGAAGGCCACACACACACACACACACACACACACACACACACACACACACACACACACGCTATGGAGGCGTCAAAGATGACCGCGACATAAAATAAAAGCATGATGAGCCACATGTGTTGGTTCACTCTGCAGCTGTTGACCAGCTCAGGATACTGGAGTCACGTCAACACGTCCAGAACAAACCACAGCACTTCCGGTTGGACCTGTCAACATAAAATCATTTGACACGAATATGTTTCTTTTACATAGCCTACAAACTAATAAACTACTAGCAAATGAATATATTTTAAATATTATTTTTATTTACTTATTTACTTAAAATACCACAAAATTGCAGTGGATGGTTGCAGTTTCTTGGGTCAGCAAGGAATTTTAGTTTGTAACTGTAGGAAAATAGGTAGACTAAAACATAAATACTACAAGTAGCTTTCCTTCTTTGCTCATTTTAGTGAAGAAGGCTTTTCTCCCAAAAAAAAAAAAAAAAACATAGAAATGGATCTATTTTAAAAAAAAAAAAGAGAACCCACTGGGTTTTAAAAGTAATAAATTGACCAAATTCACCAATTCTTACTGCTTTTTGAAATTCTTAAATCTCAGGCTCCCTCTTACCATTCTTACACAATAGGATAAAAGAAAAGCACGCAAATAAGAGTAAAAAAGAGAATCAAAGACATTAAACAATGCAGAAGTTATTAATACAACTATAATATAATATATAAAATAAAATATGATACTGTGGTAGACATGTGTACAGTAATGATAAAAGGAATAAACTGTAATGTGGACAAATGTACAGTAATATAGTAATGTATATGCATAATGAGAATATGACAGGTAAGACAGGTAGTAATTTATAAATAAATAAATGTGTGTACTGTTGTGATGGTAAAAATGGTAGTAATATATACATATATATACACAGAGATGCAACTAAAAGTAGCCCAGTGTAAAGGTAAGTGAAAGTGTAGCCTACTATAAATACTGTAGGCTACTCTGTGTTGTTACAGACCACCGGAGCTGCAGGACGTCCTCACAAACACTCCCGTACCCTAAAAAAACAACAAACAACAAAAAAAAAAAACCACCGGATCACGTATCCAGCAGCAGCCTCGTTGAAAACGTGAGTTTCACGCCCGGCAGCGAGCTTTACTGTGAAAGAGCAGCCCTCTTCCGGTCGCATCCGGGTGAGCCGCGGCCGCTTTGACGCGGCACGTCCGTGTGAAAGTCCTGCCGCCGCCGCCGCCGTGTCGAGTCATCGCCGGAGAGGAGCACGGAGCAGACGGAGCCGCCGTCCGGTGGCCTGAGGAAGAAAAAAACACTCGGGAGGGGGGAAACAACTGCACGGCGGATTTATTGCGCCACGCGAGCCGAGAGCGGCGGTGACGGTGAAGCGGACCGGGCGTCTCCGGTGCGGATACAGGATACAGCATCTTCGAGCGAGACGGTTCTTCTTCTTCTTCTTCTTCTTCTTCTTTTTTTTTTTTTTTTTAGCTTCTTCTCTTTCTGGCCGCGGTTGCAGACACACACACACACACGCAGAGACAGAGACAGACGGTGAGAAGTACCGGAGCCGCCGCGACACCGGCGGGCGAACTTGGCTTCTCTGCCCCGTGGGAGGTGTCAGTCCGTCGGCCGTGGCTCGCCGCGCTCACCGCTCGGACCCTTTTTTTTTTTTCCCCGGAGGGAGACGGCTGTAGCCAAGTTATGTTCTTGTAAATATCTTTTTTTGTTTGTTTGGTGTGTGTGTGTGTGTGTGTGTGTGTGTGTTTCGGTAAACCAACTGTGGCTTTAACGTGACGCACTGTACGGACATTGGTGCCGTGCGTCGGAGCCGGACCCCCGCTGCAGACCCGAGGACTCGCAGGCTTTAAATCAACTTTTACCTTCTTTCTCCCCCTGCGGCCCACACCGATGTAAGAGGTAACGGTGCATATTTTTTTTAATAATCATAATTCTTTATCCAAATCGTGACTGGTTGTTGCTTGTCTTTTTTTGCCTGTGGGCAAAGTTAGCTGCATCGCCCGGTTGTCTCCCCCCTTCCTCCCCCTGCAGAGTCGCTCAGCAGGCGGCGGTGAAGCCCTGTCTGCACGGTCCGCCGCTCTCCCTCTTTTTTTTTCCCCTCTCGCAGCCCAAGTTTAGCCGTGCGAGACCCCCATGTTTAACCTGCATCAACAAAAAAACAAGACGTTTAAGTTAAATACAATCACGCGTTTCCCTCCCGGGGGAGTTTTAATCGATCCTGTGCTGCTTTTATCTGCACCAACATCTTGTTTTTTTTCATTAGGTTTTAATGAGCTGACATTAACGATTGGATTTAATTAATTGTTTGCATCGATTGGTTATGTGTTCATGCTACTGATAACAAATCCTTTACGTTTAAAAAATCATTTTGACTCAATCCTATATCATTTTTTTTAATACTCTCCATCTATTTGAACCATTGGACCTTTCACTTCTGGCCATGCTTGAATGTCTTATATGTTACTTTGCCATTACTGTATAAACACTTCAAATCAATACTTATATGTGTATGCTGCAGTACATTTTAAGGATTTTGATGTAGTGACAGAAGTTAGCCGGACTCAGTTCGGACAACTCTGGTCCAAGCAGCACACCTGTGATAATCATGTATAGGTACTTACCTGTCAGGCAACAAGAGGTTCATATTTACATTCATTTAAATTCAAATTATTAAAGTTTGCATAGGCTATAGAATAGTTCATGTTTCTGTTCTGTTTCCTGGCTGCCAGTATATGAAAGGTTTTGCTCTGTATTGTAGAAGAGCTGTCCCCAACGACACCTCCTCTCGTCACTCATTTCTTAAACAGGCTACATGTCATAATTACAACAAATAAAGGCCGACGTTCTTCACCAGCAGTACGCTTTAATTAATTTCACTGCAGTATCCCAATGGGATCATTTAAATAGTGTTGGAAGCAGTAGGATGTATGTGCGGGTGCAGACAGATCGTTTTGTGATTCGATGATAGGAACAGCGATACACTTCAGTGAGAGTAGCTGTCTCATACTGAAGTCATCAGTCGAGTCTCTTCAATTGATGTCATTGTATCGTCTAATGTAATACCCAATTGATCATGTATGGGTATTTACTGCCGTCTACACCTGCACTGGAACCCGAGACATCTGGTGGAGTAAATTATTTATTTTAACCTCTTGGGCAGCCAGGTGCCATTAAAAGCAAAACAGTTCCTAGGCTCCATAATCTGAGGGATTATTTCAAGTAAAATCGTTAAACAAATAATGAAACGGAGTACAAAGCTGCACAAGTCAGATTTTTAATTTAAGAAAAAGTAGAAACAAGCAGTCAGGTTCTGCCTGGTGGCTTTAGGCACATTCCTACTGAGACCTTTTAAGTGCTAACCCTTCACCCACCCCCCTTAATTGGGACAATATACAGTAGCCTGTGGGGCCAAAAGGTCTCTGCTGTTGTTAATGGTCACTACTAGGAAACCGTCCAAGCAAATGTAACTCAGTGAACTTTAAAGTATCTTCTGAACAATAGCCTGTTTGATATTCTGTGTGTTGCAGAGACAATTTGACATATTCACATGATATCCTTTTGGCTTTCTTCCAGACTTTGTAGCTTCTGTTTTATTAGGAAGTGGTCATACGTCATCTGGGTTGATAAATGAGTGTTTGTTCAGTTTTTCAAGTTTACTGACACACTTATAGTATGTTCGAAGTTGCCTACGCTCATTTAAAATCCCCGTTCATAGGGAACAGATTTGAATGAAGAAACTCTATAGATGACTAAACAAAGTCATTGTTGATAAGACTTGTGAAAACTTGTTAGGTTTTAATGTGAATGATTCATTACACACCAAAGCAGCTGCTGTTTCTCTAAGTCAGTGCTACTGTGATGACGGAGTTATCTGTAGGATGTCATGTAAAGCACATTTCTTACCACTTACTAAGTTCTCTGTAATGCAATATGCAGAGTTATATGCTTGTACACTGTCCTCAGATATGTATTAATTTTCTGTGCAGTGCTTCTATCTCTGCCACTCTTGAGTGCCCCCCTTCCCTCCCATGCTAAGCTGCTGAATTGCCACAGAGGGGCCTAACCTCCAGGTCAGCCAGGCTGTGGTGACTTTGGGCTAAATCTGGAACAGGGAGCAATTAGGCGCACACTCTACTGCATCAACTAAAACTGCATTAACTACACTGGCAGTTGGGTGGGATGCAGTTCTCTTTCTTGTAAACGAGCTTGAGTTGGAGATTAAAGATTGTGCCTGGGCTCAACCCAAGTCAAATGATTACTGATAAATCCAAAACCAAGAGAGAAGGAGTTTTTTGAGTGTCTAAATCCCTTTAACAGCCAAATCTGCAATAATGAATTACTTAGACAGGGCTTTAATGAAAGTGAATATTCGCTTTTTGGTGGATGATACTTTTTTTCTTGCCCTGACCTAGTTTCACTATAACCAACCAAATTGTGTAGGAAAAGAACATCCAAATGATTTTTCCACTGATCACTGGTCAGGGCTCCAGACTAACTTTTCCACTGGTAGCACTGGTGCTACCAAGTTTCTCAGCTGGTCGCACCAGCACATGATTTGGTTGCATCATTTTTTGGCACAGCATAGTGTTAATCAATGACCTTGCATGCTGATAAATAGTTGTCTTAATCAGCATTCCCCAGTTTTACATCAATGTACAGCTTGACACTAACTTTATTTGAAAAATGTTTTTAATCTGAATATTTAGTGTCTAAGCCATGAGCAGTGGCTGACATATGACCATCTTCTATTATATAATTGTAAAAGAAAACATAACCAAAAAAAGTTAGCCTTTGTGGTTAAAAGCTGTACTTTTTCTTTTTCATTTTTGGAACCAACAGCTAAATGGATTATTTTGTAAAGTTCTACGCTCCCATGTGCCATCGCCTCACACTCTGTGCATAGGGCATCAGGTGCCTGGTAATTGATAATGATCATCATATGTTCGCGTGAATGTGAACATGGGAAATTTTAACACATATGTGACTATTTTGGTCGCAGTCTGGAGCCCTTTTCTTGGGGGGAAATGGTGGTTAAATGTTATGGTATGTTGCAGCTTGTCTGTTGTATCAGGGAACCAAGTATCATTTGGGGGTCCCTTGAAGTTGGTTGGGTCAGTTAAGTAGTCATGTGAAAGCAGATGGTGATTTTTGTGATGTACGGTCAGATATATCAAGAAAATACAGTTTTATCTTACAGCTTTCTTCCTTCTCTTTTTATTTTCAGTGACAAGGACCACAGCAGATCAAGCTGGGCCAGGCTAGGCCAGGCTAGGCCTACCTAGCCTTCTGTCTGGCCTTACCAGACGGGCCAGCAACCTCTCCAGGGCGACGAGCAGTGGCGGATTCAGCCTTTCCTTACAGAAACTTCACCAGACCTCCGAGTCAAGTTGTAACGGATTGGATTCCTATCATATTTTGTCTCACCAGCCTTCAGGAGGCCATACTGGTCTATTAGATCTCCAGTCTTTCCATGTCGTGGTCTGTCCTCTCTGGATGTTGGTATCAGGATGGATTCAGGTGTTAATTTGACGGTTGTCACCCCATTGCAGTGCTTGCACCCCCCCTCCTTTGACTGCCTCGCATCCCTTCCCTCCCCAGTCTTTAAGCGAAAGCCTCTTCCTCTTTCTTGGGGCTTCCCTGAGCCCTGTACAGAAGGGCCTTGTAGGAACTGTAGGTTGTCTTGTTGAAACAGTGCAAAGAGGAAGTGGAGTTGATAAATCCCTGCTAAAAAAACTGCAGAACACAATGATTATTGCTGCATTCAATTGATTGATTTATTTTCCGTAACCATCCCCATTGTTTTTCCTGAACTCCTGGAGTTTGATCAGAGGTTGGAGAGCTTTTCATTTGAAAAAAAAGCATGCTATTGGAGATTTGTGCCGCATACACACAGTTTATACAGTTGGTTGGATTACTCACATAGTATAAGTGCTTATTCATACATACAGAATTTCTCTTTTGTGGTCTGAGCCTCTGGGAGGAATGTCTGAGAGCAATAGCAGCAGCAAAGCGGTGAAATTCATTGCCCCGGCCCCTCCTCCTCCCTCTACCTCTCCCTGTCCATCACCCCAGACCCCCCACAAAAATGTGAACGGCGCTGCCAGTTCAGACACGCACGTGGTGGAGAAGCTCAGCGGACACCCCGAGGTCCAACGTCGGCGCCACACCATGGATAGAGACTCTAAAACAGCCGAGCACCGATTCTTCCGCCGGAGTGTCATTTGTGACTCCAATGCCACGGCTTTGGACCTGCCCAGCAAAGCAGCTGTGATACTCACCTCACCTCCAGACTTTGAAGGGCCTCCCACCTTCTTCCCTCCACAGCCCTCCAATCCTGTACCTGGGGTACAAGATGCTGAAGGCGGAGAGGTCCCAAGAGGTCCCTATGTGCAAAGCTCGACCCTTCAGCCTGGTCTTGGGCTTGGTGGGGCAGTTGTGGAGGGGCACATACAGAACGCTGAGGAAGATTTAGTTGCGGGTAGTATCACGTTGGCTGTTCCCACCAGTAGCAGTGTTGAACGTAGTACAGATGGGGCAGTAACAGAGCTGAGCCCGACAGTATTGGATGTTACCGACAAAACAGCAAGCAAACCGCCTGATGTCACATTGCGTCCCAGAGGGTCAGAAAACACACAACAGGTGGCAAAAGACGGAAAAGCGATAGAACGTGTGGACGAGGGTAGCGCTAGTAGTCCGACCGAGGAGAAAGAGAGGGAGACGGAGGAAGAGAAGGAGCTAGCCAAAGCACGGGCAGAGCAGAGGGAGGCCGAGAAACGAGTGCAAGATGATATAGAGGAGGTGGAGACAAAAGCTGTGGGGACTTCACCAGATGGACGCTTCCTGAAATTTGACATTGAGATTGGAAGAGGGTCCTTTAAGACTGTGTACAAGGGACTGGATACTGAGACTACTGTGGAAGTGGCATGGTGTGAGCTCCAGGTGAGTGCAGACTCATAAAACTGTCACCTCTTCAGTGTATATGCTCTGTCTCTTCCTGTTTATCTGGCTGTGTCTTTAATTAAATGTCATTTTGTTTCTTGTGGTGTCTAAATTCCACCCCGGTGTTGAATTTAACCACTCTTTTTATTATTTCTTGAATGTCTGCCTTATTTTTACCTTAAGATCTTGAGATTACTGATATGTGAGAACTTCCTGCTCACTTAGATGCATTCCTGTATAAATATCTAAGAAATTATATCACAGTCTGATTGCGATTGAGGTACTGGTGCAGATTACATTGTGGCTAAATGCATTTCAGATAAAGCATGGCTAGTCTAGTTATTATTTTATAACATTTCCTCTTAGCTTGTGTGTCTTCACCGTTGTTTTTTCCCCCATGAATGGTGGATTCAGGATGGACTGTCTGTCATTGCAGGGCACTGCTTGAAAATTTGTGTTGACTGGTTATTACATTTTTATAATATTGACCTGTAGCCGTAGCTGCTCCTATTTGTATTTGTAGAATGTTAAAACACAGTTGTGAGATGCTGAATTTCTCAAAGTTATCTCAAAATCTTCTAATGCTTCCTTTGATATTGAATGGCAAACAGATTTGGGCTGAGAGTTTGTCAGATTTGCAACTCCTGCCCGTCACTGTAGCTCAAGCACTTCTTTTCCTATTAGTCATGCTTTTGTTTTTTTATTGCTGCATCCCTGCAGTCTCTGGTGTCTGGTAACGGTTGATTTTTTTTTTTTGAATGTGTGTGAACGGATGCTGCGGTGCTACCACGAGTTGCATAAATGACTATTAAATGAGGAAGAAGATGCCAACCAGTCATGGGCTAGGTGTAAATGTGCAGATTTGATAACCTGATTACTGGGGGAGTTTGAGCTGCCATTTGTCGAACCTCTTTGACATCGACAGAATGTAGAGTCAGAGAAGATATCTTATGATTAGAGATCTTCTTGCTGAAATCCCCAGAATGTCTGGGAAATTCAGGCTACTGAAAGTGAATGAGTAACACTGTTGCATCTCTCACCTACTTGTCCCAGTTATGGTGCCCTTGAGCAGGACAGATTACTTCCCAGCTGCCCCAGCATAGTTTCTCTGTGGCTACAACAAGGTTGCACTGGGCAGCTCCCAATCAGCTTTCATTGTCAGAGTGTAGATACATAAAGGTTAACAAAAAAGGCTGTGTATGTCTTTTACAGAGTCTGACACATTAGACAGGATGGCACAGAGTTCACCACAGGATGCTGTTGCTACATTATGGTGCACTGATGCAACTTCTGCAGTGAGTGGCAGAACGAGAGAGAGGAAGAAAGTGCGTACAAGAGACGTGTAGAGGAAGATGATTAGAAGAGATGTGTGTACGTGTGTTGGCGGGAGAGGTGAGGGTGACAGAGAGCGAAGACGGTAGAGTGTCTGTGCAGCTCTTCTTGTTGACAAGTAGGCACAGAGACAGAGGTGCGTTCAGTTGTTGGAGATGTAGAATAACGTCTCTCTCCATGGTAGCCGATCATGTGACATTCAGGGCACTGACGGAGCTGAGGTTTTAGCGGAGGAGGAAAACAGTGACATGGACTCACGTGGAACTGTTTGCCCTGTCACTGTGCCAGAGAAACATTTTTTATGTTTTTTAACTTTGTATCTGTTGTTGTGCTGCTTTTCTGCAGAATGAGAGGAAACATGAAGGAAGACAGGATGACTTAATTAGCCACATACTGAGAGTGATTTTTAGTAAGTCAGAAATCGTGCAGGGAAAAAAATAATTGTCTGAACTATGAATTGTAAGTCATGGGTGACCGAGGCTAGTTTTTGTGGTCTGCTCCATCTTTTCAACATGCTGTGTCACTGTCTTCTCTGACTGATAGTTAAATGAAATGGAACCAGAAAAGATCAAACGAGTCGAGACTGTGTAATTAAATGTTTTCTCTGCCAATCTGCACATGTTTATATTTCTCAGTGTACGATTATTTCCTGTGGGAGTACGAGGTTTTTTCCCTGTCATCTCCATCACAAGATGCTCCTCGAGTCTTCCTGAATCCCAGGAGCTAAAATCAGCTTCGCCTGACGCCTTGTGTCTAGGAAACAGCAGTTTGTTTATCAGAAAACAAGCGTCTAGCTTCTGTCAAGCTTCCTCACTCTGTCACACATGCCTCTTTCTTTCTTTTTCTTTCTATCTCTCTTGCATGTCAAAAAGAGGAAGTTTAATGATTGTTGACAGTGTTCTGGTTTGAAGGGGTCTTTATCAGGTCAGATTAAGACTTCAGATTGATTTAAAATGTTTTAATTAGGTTAAATAATCAGAATAAATTGGCTGATACATAACTTGCTTTATTCAAGTGTATTATACAGTGTATTACACCCTGCATTACTGGAGTGAAACTTTTCAATAAACATTATATACAGCATGTGTTATATAAGGGTATTGAAGGCCTGTGGTGACTAGGCTATATGCATGCAGAGACAAGTACTTTTATTCAGAGCCTGGCTATAATCGTGTGTGTGTGTGTGTGTGTGTGTGTGTGTGTGTGTGTGTGTGTGTCAATGATGACTGAGCAACTGCTGACATGTGGCAGAATGGTGGGAGTAAAGTTACAGACACGTACGCAGACACACACACATAACATCCAATCACATTCACTCACTGGGTGGGCATGGGAACTGGAGATCTGTGGGAGTCAGGATCATCTGGAACTTGTCAGTTTTCTATATGTGCGAATGTGTGCTTGTACCCGCGTGTGTGTCATGTCAGTGTCTTTCCATCCCTTTGACTCATATGCATATGTCACTGAGTTGCAGTTGTGTACATTCTAGTGTCTGTTTGTGTGTGTGTTTCAGAGATAGATTTGGCAGCCTGTGTCTTTACATTCTTTGGCATCTGATCCAAAGCAGGTAAATGTCTGTTTCGGGGGAATCCATACATGGATGGAAACCGAGGAAGAGGAGGAGGAGGAGGAGGGAGATGGAGCAGATAGTTTGCCTAAGCTTTAGTGAAGGAACAGATTGATGTATGGATAGAGGGAGTGGCGAGAAAGAGGAGGAAGGTCACCCAGTAGCTTATCTTAAGGTGCCTTGTTAAAATGAATGTCAGATGATGGATGGGGAAAAAAGAGGTTGACGCAGTTATCCTGGAATGAGAGAAAATGCAGAAGGAGAAATGTTTGGGATCAGTCTAATCTTGAGGTACTAACCTAGAAACAGCTTTAAATGACATCAAGTGTTAACCACAGTGTTAATGGTTTCTTTTAATTATTTTGAACTACTCGAAAGCCCTCAATCAGGTTTGAAAATAGAGATGCGGATGCTAGTTGATTTTGGTGAGTGTTATAGTCAGAGGCAGGTAATCTTTATCTTTGTGGCTCATGACATTTCTTTTGTTTTATGTGACTGTGAATTTAATATCTTTGAGTTTGGGACTTATTGGTCAGACAAAACAAGCCTTTTCATCACTGCGGCTTGTAGGCAATATATAATCTGTCTCATCTTGAAATGAGTAGCGCTTGAGGACAGCAGTAAGCTGTTAGGATGAAGCACATCATAACACAATCAAAACAACTACCACTAAGTGACAGCAGATTTGCATACATGCTCCATGAAACTGAGATAAAGTTAAGAGAGTGAGTCAACTATAAGGGCATAAGGGGATGGAAAAGAAAGGAGAAAGTGAGGAGGGAAGTGAGAGAAATATTGTCCTGTTAGAGGGCAGGGATGGAGGATGGAGGAGGAGGGGTAAAGGTTAAAGTTCAGCCCCCTTGCGTCTGAGGCGATCATAAGGAGCCTGTAAAGGGATTCAGCTACCTTTGGTAGAGGGGGTTGAGTGTGACAGAGACGTAAAGAGCAAAAGGGGGATTAGATAGAATAAAACTGGAAAAAATGAAAGATTCTGCTTCTGAGAACTTTTGGAGGACAGTTGTTAAGAGGAGATTTGAGGAGGCGGATGAAGGCAGTGAAAAAGATCAGGAGCAGGAGTTTGAGGAAGTTCAGTGAGAGAATAGAGAAATGGGAAACACTGGGAGGAGGGAGAGAGGAAAAAGTGGGAGAGAAAAGACAAAGGATATGAAAAGGGAGGGGGAGGAGGAGGAGGGAGAGGAGCATAGAAACTGAGGACGAAAAGAAGAGGGACCCTGTGTGTGTGTGTGTGTGTGTGTGTGTGTGTGTGTGTGTGTGTGTGTGTGTGTGTGTGTGTGTGTGTGTGTGACCTTAGGCTCTCAGCACCACTGGTACTCAAAGATCTTGAAATTTCTCTCTCAACAGTAACACAAGGCAGATTAGCCCCCTCCCCACACACACACACACACACACACACACACACACACACACAAGCGCGCACACACAATTTGGGGGCTCTGAGGCTCTCCTTCAATAACGGTCATTCAATCAGTGCCGTAAGAGGGAAACTGGTGACTGCTCTGTTGACATGTGCAGGTATTGCACCAATGCAGAATATTTGTGTTTCTTCATTGAAATTTGTCTCATCAAAATCATGAGTAGATTTTGTTTGTTTTTATGTTACAATTTTGTATTTTTTGCAAACTGCTGCCATTCAGTGCTACAGTATAAAGTCATATCACTGTAGTCTCCTGACATACTCTAAATGAATCACATCTAACAAGGCTAATAAATGTGGTTCACAGTGTCCAATTTTAGCATTGCAGCAATTTGTTTATAGCGATGACCCATTTTAACCTGGTACTGGCCTGAAATCTGTCCAGGTGTTGGTAAAAGGCCAGAGGGAGCGAGAGAAGATCATGTTGGAGGCAGGGAGGCACAAAGTGAGGGAGGGCAGGAGGAAGGAAGAGGATACTGAGATGGTTGTCAGGATTGTTCATCAGGCATTTAAAGAGTGTTTTGTCCCAAAGGCAGTTTCACTGAACAATTAATTCTCTGTTGCACTTAATCTCTGTGCAAATTGTGAGGCTTAACAAACAAGTAGGCTATCAAAAATAATATTAAATCACCCTGCTTCCCAGCTTCTACGGTCAAATGACACGGTTGGAATTGATGTAATGTAATGAAATGTAAATAATTTGAGTTGAAGATGATATGTACAAGTACACGTGTATAAAACAGAGTAAAAGCTGCGTCCTGTATTTAACTGAAAGACAAATATCTTCATATTACTCCAGGGCTGCAGAGTTGAGGTGAAACGGTTAGACTTTTCAGAGGTTCAGATTTCCCTGACAAAACAGCAAACTGCAGCTGTGTCAAGCTTTCGGCAAAGGCTGGTTCACACTGCGGATTGATTCTGAAGGTGCTATAAAGTAGTATTAGCCACCCTCCAAAACACACACACACACACACACACACACACACACTGAAAAAAGGAATGGAAACTGTGTTTGCAGTTTAAAGATTTTCTCATAATGTTTCAGATTTTGGCTTGAAAAAATGTACTCAGTTCCTTTTACTTATTGGCATTTAAACTAATGCCTAGGTGCATGTAAATGCAAGTCTGTATATGAGTTTGTGTGTGTATGCAGTGGGGTTGTGACTGTGTGTGTGCGCAGATACTGCAGATAGCTTTGGGGATTGTTGACTTATTCATTTGGCTGAGCCTTGCAGTAGATGAGCTCAACTGTTTAATAATAAAACACTTACAGTGGAAATATTTTTGAAACTTGCAGGATATTTCCTCTGTTTTTAATGTGATAGACTGATGGTTTTGTTGACTGAGTAGTTTAAAACCACAATTTATTGCCGGAATTAGCTCTTTCTGTGCTGTAGTCAGGATGGAAAATCCCTACCAGCCAATATACAGTTGTTGGTAAATGGCTTGTAGGGCTGTGCAGAATGCCTGTCAATCATCAACATCACTCATAAAGCTGTCAGTCTTCTCTAATAAATCAAGCTATAAAACAGGCAAATGTTACGTCTCAACTTAGAAATCTTACAGTCACCATGGCCAAACGAGTCTGTTTCATGGCACGTAAACTGCAGGAATGACAAATATCCAGGAGAATCTTTAGGACTTATTGTCAAAGTGAAAGTGCAGAAGCTGAAGGTTTTGCACACACGGCATTGCAACAGATCAAACCCTGACATACACTGCATTAAAACAGACAGCAAGATGTGTAGTTCAAATATTTAAAAACCTCAAAGCCCAGCTAGTTGGGTTTATAAGTGATAAGACAAGAAAATGCCTTGGGCTGAGGTCACCCAGTGTTCAGCTCTGATGTCACATGAACTGGAGGATAAGAAGAGGGCACGGAGGAAATCTCTATTTCATTCATTTTATTGCTCATTGTGTCACTGTAACACTCCATGATCCTCATGCTTTGTTTTTGTCCCGGCTCAGTTCATACTCTTTCTGTCATGTGTCGGTAACCAGCTGTGAGCAACAAAGGAAGAGAGACAGAGAAGCGGACGCTTCCTCATATGCAAACTGTCCCCGTACTTCCTTCCGTAGAGTGTGTGCGTGTGTGTCTGTGCGCGCGAGAGAAGCAGTATTTCCCCTAATTTTGACTGGTAAGGTCAGAACACCCTGCCTTTCAGAATTTAATTAGTATCGATTTCAGTGGAGGGTAAGTGTCACATGACGTAAGTGCTCAGCTCATCTAATTGTTGACTTGTGTCCACATGGTTGAATGCACTTATTGTAATTTGCTTTGGATAAAAGTGTCAGCTATGTAAATGCATGTTTTAATGTAGAATACAGTGTGCAGAGTGCAGTATTAAAAATACTGCATGTAGTCTAGACATCACACTCATGGGAGTGAAGCATTTTATCACACACACATAAATTTCACTTGATGGCTTTGAGGCTTTAAAAAAACGTGTGGTAACAGTTTAGTTATGCGTGTGACTGTGTGTGCTCAAAGTGAAAAATGACTGACCTTTCTCCCTCCCTCTCTCTGTGTTTATTTAGAAAAAACAAGAAGCAAGTATAATCCTGAACCCAGATTTTGAGTGTGTGTGTGTGTGTGTGTGTGTGTGTGTGTGTATGTGTGAGTTTGAGTGTGTGTGTGTGTGTGTGTGTGTGTTTGTGTGTGTGTGTGTGTGTATGTGTGAGTTTGTGTGTGTGTGTGTGTGTGTGTGTGTGTGTGTGTGTTTGTGCAAGTCGGAGAGATGAATATGCTGAAGTGTTTTGGCACCTTCTTCTAAATAAAGTCACCCAGCAAATGAAAAGAGCCGAGCGACTGAAAGATGCTGTAGAAACTGCTGAGAGTGTGTGTGCCTGGGGTGACATCGCATTGAATACATCAGTGTGTGTGGGTGTGTGTGTGTGTGTGTGTGGGTGTGTGTTAAGCATGTTAGTGTATTTTATGATAATTATAGTGTGGCCTAATTGGAAACAGGGTGTGTGCTGTTGACTCATGTAAAGGCAGTTTGTTCTTAAAGCTGATGCAGGGTTTGTGTGAGGGGTGAGTCGGGGACAGTGAATGCATCAGGCAGATGTTAGATGACTTGCACAGTGAGACATGATGACATAGCTTATGCTCTCTCTCTGTTTTCCTATTCTCTCTCATGCGTTCTCGCCCCAGCTCTGTGCTTTCCGATCATATTCACTCCTCCCTCTCTTTATCTCCTCTCTCCTGCTTTTCTCATTATTTTCCTTCTCTCAACTGTTTCTCTCTCCATCTTAATCCTTTCGCCTGACATCAATCTCTTTCCCTCCTTACATTTCACACGTTAAAAGGAGGGGTGACTTTGTTGTCCGTTTCTTCCTCCACTGCTTCTTCCTCACTGATCTTTTTGTAATCTCCAGTTTGAAGAATTTCATCAAGGCATCTCTGATCATCTAGTTACTACATTTCTGAGAGAGAAAGAGAGAGCCACAGTCACATTGTAAATGCATTTGAACCCACAACACGACTACTTTACCACTCCTACTAATCACTATTACAACATTATATTCAGCATTGTCCTCAAACAAGCCCTGACTTTTAATTTGGACATACTGTCTGCCACCTAGATTCAACCCTACACACACTCATACAGTGGCCTGACTAAATGCAAGTGTTAGCCTGATTAGTGAAAAGAGGGTTATGGTTTTTCCATTTTTTTCCTGTTTTATGCCAGGAAACTGCAAAACAATGCTGACATTGTGGAATAATCACTTCCTGGAAATTCAGAGCTACGATTGGCCGACAGCTGCAGATCAGAGGCAGGGGATTGGGTCACGTTGTTTTGAGCCTGAAATGACAAATCTGGGATCAGATGGATAGCTTCTACTTCCTCAGACAGACTGAAACTACAATGGATGCAGCCAGTAAAACTGAGACATCATATCATACACTCAAAATTTTACTTTTTAGTTTGAAACTGTTGTTCAGCATGACGTACAGTACACTTTCTTTGGTTTAATTGGTAGAAATTCAGTGTCAGGCTGAAGTGCTTATCATATATTAAAACAGCAGCAGTCTACCCAGTTTTCCCAGACGGGTTCAAAGTGGCTGGAAATTAAACCTTTGGCATTTTAATTGCAAGGCTTTATCTGTAACTACTGGAATAAAGGAAAATTACACATTTTTGCTCGAACTGAATGGAACTGTAGAAAGACCAGAAAGGATGTCTGTGCAGGACCACACTAGTGGTAACATCTGGGCTGTTGCTGACATGCTTCTCAAGCTGCAGTGATGATGATGATGATGCAGCAGTAAAGACAGTACAGCATTTAGATTAAATTCCAAGTACAGTATACAAAGTAAATTTTGAGAAAAATTGTCATCAGTCATAATAATTCCTTTTCTGAAAGTAGGGTCCAAGGATAGCGGGTGTCATATGACCTTTTGAGGCAAATTTGTGATTTTGGGCTATATAAATAAAGTTTATTTGACTCATTTGAACTGGCTTTCACAACCGTCACATTTGAATTACCTTAAACTTAGTCATGGCTAGTAAAATAACAGCTAGAGAAAGGAACTACAGTTGTAAACTAGACAACAGATCAACCTGCGACAGCTGGGTTGAATGCAAGTTCAATAGACTGGTGCACTTCATGCATGAAAGGGCTATAGGGGTGTGTGTGTGTGTGTGTGTGTGTGTGTGTGTGTGTGTGTGTGTGTGTGTGTGTGTGTGTGTCCTCAGTCTAAAATAGATCTAGGCTCTTAAACTGCCAGTCTTCTGCATCAGCGTAAAGTGACCTGAGCTGCACATCTAGACTGCTTGCTCTACAGCGCTTTGCTTATTTCTTTTCTTTTCTTTGCCCTTGCTTTTGTCTCTGCCCTGACTCTGGGTATTTTGCTGTGTGTGTGTGTGTGTGTGTGTGTGTGTGTGTGTGTGTGTGTGTGTGTGTGGGTGTGTGTGGGTGTGTGTGGGTGTGTGTGTGTGTGTGTGTTTGGGGAGGGGGCAGCTCCCTGGTTTCATGGTATCCCACATTCCAATGATAAGATGTCATTCTTTAGTTGAATGGGGTGCCTCTCTACTATCTCTGCTCCCTATGGAATAACGTTTCATGCCTTTTATCTGATGATGATGATGATGATGATGATGATGTTGCTTTTCGAGTTCTTCTTAAAATTATTCATTTTCTTTTTTTTGCCAAATGCTGTTGCACTTTCCAGAAATCACTTGTCAGTCAAGTTCTCTAGTATTGTTACATCCTGCCCATTTGACATATTTTCTGGGCATTTATGCCTTTTATATTGAAACCCTAGGCTACCAGGACGCTGCCTCCATTTTTTTTTTTTGGATGAAGCTTAAATTCCTGTAGTTCACTACGTTTTCTCTTTGTTCAACCATGGTGTCTAGTACTGCTCATGTTAGGTAACCAGCTGAAGTCTTGTAGGCTGAATTTTTTTTTTTTTCCTTAAGAGATGGATATAATATAAAAACTTTGCTTTAACTAGCTATACCTTGAATTATTGTCATATTTTCGCAGCTGATGATTATTAGTGTAAACTGTCATCACAACCAGCCAAAAATTAGTATCAGACAGAAACAGAAATGGTTCTGGGTTTAACAGGTTCGCTTATGTCTGGAAATAGAACTGAAGAACAGTAAGACAGGAAGAACAAAGTGTTGTATTGATGCTCTCTGTCTGAGTGCAACTGTGCATGTGTGTGTCTGTTTGTCTCTTTGTTGTTTTTTTTTTCTTTCTCTGTCACTAATCCCTCCCATTTTGTGTCTCTCTGGCTTCCTCTCTCACTCTGGTTCTCCCTCTCTCCCCTCTCTCCATCGTCTATGACCTTAACTTAAGCCTCTGGGGAAAAGGGGAGAGACAGACAGACAGAGACGGAGAGAGGGAGCAAAGAGAGAGACGAGATGGGATTTTTCCCCCTCATTTTTTTTCTCCTTTCTGTTCTATTAATAGCAGTGGAGCAGCCGAGTGTCATCTGCTGAGCCATAACTAGAGCAGAAATGAGTGTGGACTGTGTGTGGCTGCATGTGTCAGAGTGGATATACATGTGCCAGAGTCTGTTGTGTCTGTGTGTGTAGGGTCTGCTAAGATTTTATGCTAAGAAGTGAAGGTTGGATAAAATACTGTTTTACTGTTACAACAAACTTCAAGAGACGTAACCGACAATAAAGGATTCAAGTGCTTAAATGTACCTATTAAATATTTAGTTTACTTGTTTCAGTCTCCCCAAAATCTGAAATAGTTTTTACGAGGTACTGATAGTGTAGTGGATTTTTTTAGGGGCTATGAGCATAATGTTGGATGGAAGCTTTGATGTTTAATTAAAGAAAAACGTTTTTTGTTTAAAACGCGTGGCTCAAAAAAGGTTTCTAGCTTTTTCCTGTACTGATCTTTATTAGGGTGACAATAGTGGTATTCAGTATGTATCTGAGCATACAGATGAGCAGTTGTTTAGGGGATTATAGGACTGCAACTAACCTTTGACTTTTTTTTTTAACTGATAACAAAAAGATAGTGTTCTAAATTTATTAGGAAAAAGTGGTTGTGGTGGTTGTTGTTGTTGTTGTTGTTATTCTTGGGCAGCATGTTTGATCATTATATAGTACACTCCACTGGCACTTGTTGCTTTAACTGTGTTATTAATGGCACATTGTCCAAAAGTTGGTTGAACTAGAGTTTCTAATCCTAATGGTCACTTTCCTGGTCAGTTAGTGGAGAGAGAGTCTGCCTAACACAATGCTGAGTCAACGGCAACGTGATAAACACACACACAAAATCACACACAATCACACGCACTGTGGTCAGTGGGGTAGGAAGTTCTCCCCACCAGATTAGGAGTCAATCCCTCATAAACCACATTCTGCATGATGTAATCACCACAGAGCGAAGTCACATGGATGGTATGCACTCCACATTGCCGTTTGAATTGAACGGGAAAGCCCCTTCTGTCCTTTTAATGCTGTGGTGGAGTGTGAGGATGAACAGCTGCATGATTTGCAACCGTCATCTGCCACAAATCATTTTAACGTGTAATAAACCATGATACTGTTAGACAGTGTAGACAGTTTGCCAACAATACTCCTCAGTATTATTGACCTTTTGCTTTTAAAGTGTCACATGCTGTGAAAACCACTGAAAAACATTAAATCCTTGTAATACGAAATCTTGTAATTAATCCGACATTGTCGATCCCTGTCACTGGTGAAGGCGATAGATCCCGCAATAGTTGTATTCTGTCACATGGTCTGTGTCCAGGGTGGTGGTCGATAAGCTGGGTGCCTTAGGGTTGAAGTCACAGAGTTCACTTAGATGATGAGATTCTGATGAAGGAAGTGTTTGCCAGATTCAGCTGATAGCATGTTGTATTCTCCCCTGCAGTGGTGTGGTGTTGCACTTATCTGAGATATTAGTTTCTGTGATGAGATAAAACGGGATGTGGAAATATTGCCTATCGCCTTGTTACTTCTGAATCGAAGTCAAATGTTGGATCCTTGCAGCAGGCGCTATGTCCTGTTACATTGTCCCTTTAAGGTAAATTCCATGTATTTATAACCTAGTCTTATTTTTCTGGCAAAAAAACATAACCAGTTGACTAGAATGCAGCTATGAACATAATACCTAAAGTACTAAAGTAACAAAAATAAATAATTTTGCACAAAAAGTTGGTAAATTTGGGAAATGCTCATCTAACTGACTTACACTGTTGAAGCCTCAGACTAATACTACATCTTGCAATGGAGTGGAGGAATCACTAAGGTGAATTGTAGTGAAGTAAAATCAAGATAGAAAACCCAAACCTATCCTTTAAACCAGAAAGTAGCTCTGCCAAATCTAATGTTCACAGTTGACAGTTGGGTTTGCCCTAGTTTTCAAACCAAAATTAGGTGTTTAGATAATATGGTCAAACTAGGGACAAATTAAAAGCCCCACACAGAAGTGGGACACTCACACAGGTGTTTTCATTTAGTATACTGATGTGATAACAAGCCGGATTGCTTATTCCAGTATAGGGGTGCTTTGCAAAACACATTTAATATATTGAAATCGCATAAAAAGGGAAAAGCGGCAATGTCCCAGAATTAACAAAACTTTGTATACTTTGTAAACTATTAATGCACTAAAAACCGAACACATTCTGACATGTAAGTCTTTGTCAAAGGTTTAAGTAGCGTGAGCAATAGGTAGATAATACATTTTGACATGTCAGAGTAGGAAAAGCACAGGTGTAAAGAATACAAGTCATGATTTTATTATTCATTTTGTATTATTAATTAAACTAAGCTCCTTTGGTTTCAGGGTCCTGGTATTGTGCATGCTGGCTCACTCTGAATACAACGGAGCTAACACCTGTGCTTTTCCCAGTATGACAAGTCAGACTGTCTGCTGTGAAACAGGCCTATTATAACCCATTCTCTTACACACATCAGCACAACACTCTTATTAGTATTATTACTCTGTGAAATGTGATTTTGGTTGCCACTCCTTTACTATATTTACAGTATTGTCAAAAATGAAACACAAAACAAGATTTTAATGATATTACTTGTTCCTGAGGTCATACAGCTGAGTGGTAATGAGCTGTTATGACTCCAGTTTCTCACAAAACATTCATATTTTTGTTATTATAGCTATAACGCGCACACACAAGTCAAACAGTGTCCCACCCGT
Source organism: Lateolabrax maculatus (assembly GCA_031216445.1). Taxonomy (NCBI): domain Eukaryota; kingdom Metazoa; phylum Chordata; class Actinopteri; order Acropomatiformes; family Lateolabracidae; genus Lateolabrax; species Lateolabrax maculatus. The sequence goes on from CM062211.1 coordinate 11,320,903, forward strand.
CTTTCCTGCTCCCACAAACGTGTGCGGCCACACACATGCACACACAAATTATAACAAAGCCGGGTTGACGAGGAGGTCAGGTCTGTTTGTTTACTGTTGTCCTTCCTTTGTGTGCGTGAATGCGTATGGGTTGCCTTGCGTTGTCCATTCATTGTGTTGTGGGTGATAAACAGCTCACCTCTGTCACCCTGTTGTTGACTCGGGCTCAGTTACACTGAGAAGAGGGCGACGCTGAGCGAGCGAGAGAGACACAGATGGAAGGAATAAAAAGATGGCGAGAGTGCAGAAAGAGTAGGAGAGCAAGAAAGAAGGAAGGATGAGAGAGAAAAAGAAATGGAGAAACAGACCTGTAAAGAAAGACAGAGAAGCAGAGAGTTATGCTGCTTTTTTTTTGACCTGTATGTGTGGGACTCCATCAATATTTGATTGGAAATATCTCTTGTTCTTCCTCTAGTGCTAAGTGTGCATGTGTGTGTGTTTGCGTGTGTGCAGGTTATAGCTAATGGAGTAACATGTAGTACAGTCATGCAAGTACACTAAAACGTGTGCATTTTGTGTGTGTACGTACAGTAACATATTACGGCTGCTACTTCTGTAATGCAACTAAACTTAAATTATCTCGTGATTGTTTTTCCGATTAATAATTTAGTCAAAATGTCAGAAAATAGTGCAAAATGTCCTTCACAATTTTCCAATTGATGTCTTCATATTGTGAGTTTTTCAGGCCAAAGATATTCAATTTAAAATGATGTCAAACTGAGGAATGCAGTAAATACTCACATTTAGGAATCTGGAACCCACAAATATTTTGTTCTTTTGCTTGATAAATCACATATATCATCAAACTTGTTATTTAATCTTCTGTTGATCTAATCGATGTAATTATTTTATTATTTCAGTCAATTTTAAGCACTATTACATATACATTGTCGGATTTTGTAAGTGTTTTCAACTTTTTGTCAGTCACAGGGTTTCAGTTGGTGTGTTTGCATGTGTATCGATTAAATCTGTATTCAGTGTAAAAGTGGATCTATAAACAGTTGACTTCCATTAGGAGTTATGGATTAGTGTAAGTGAAAGGGAATACGCTGCCTGAAACTGCAAAAATGAGACGATAAAAGCCCTTGATGGGCAGCAACAAAGGCAGAGAGACAAATATAGAAACAGAGACAAATATCAGACTAAGACTGTAGTAAAATCTCAGTGAACACAGTACAGAGAGAAACCAAGACAAAATAGCCAGAGAGATAAGGCAAAAGTAACACACACAAGAGAGTGTGATCTTCACAGAGATAAATGCAGACAGACAGAGGGTGATAAAAAAAAAAGAGAGATGCAGACAAAGTGAGACAGAGAGAGAGAGAGAGAGGCAGACAGGGAGAGTGAGACAGAAAGCTAATGGGGAGCTTTAGAAAGTAATGGACTGTGGATCCCCTGTGGTCTGATCATAGTCCCATTCAACCTGTGTACTTTAGGCATTGTCTGCTCCATTGTATATTCAATATCCAGATGCTCCCCAGCCCTGGGGCTTTAGCACAAAGTACAGAGCAGCTCACACAGCCGTGCAGCCATGCAGTTTAGTGTCTTCCTAGAGAGGAATTATTTGAGACATTGAATTTGTTGCATGTTACGATTAACCAGATTAGTTCCAGGAATTGAGAAAAGGACCGTGCATGCAAAGTCATATCCATGGATTACTCTACAAACCCACATACTAAAGAGATCCTGGTGTCATTATGGCTGTACTTCATATTGAAAATGCTTCCCTGAGCTTCTGTGTGTGTGTGGTGTGGTGTGGGGGGGGGGTGTGTTTGATGTGGGGGTGGCTACGCATGGATGCATGCACAGCAAAGCATGCGTGTGGCTTTGTTTGCATAAGAACAGGTCAGGGTGTTGATGTATCTTTGGATCCCAGAGCAGCTTCTGTTTCTCAACATCATATTCTGAATCCTATCTAGAGAAGTAGATTTTTCAAATATGTGACAAGTAAGATTCTTCAGAAGTGGCAGCAGCTCAGTATCAGGAGGCTTTTCGGTGTTTGGTGTGTGCACCGACACATGCTAAGAGAAAACAAATTTAGAGGCGCCTAAACTAAGCAGTATTGCAACACAAGTTGCAGGTGGCAATAACCGCACCACAGTCTGCAGCACATCCGCACACTGTGGTCACTTGCTTGTGCACACCCATTGCACAGTGCTATTTCTGTATGTTAAGATGCATATTTCAGATAATGTGGTGAACCGCCAGCTATCTGCTACCTGTGTATCCATTTACATAGATTTGGTATACTTTTACACCCCTCTGTTTCTTCCAACAGGTTGATTGACACAGGGCTGTGACCTTAGTTAACCGTTAAGTTATTTTCATCTGCCATAATTGGCTCAATTAAAAATTAACAGTAAGGATAAGATATATTCCCTTGGCATGGTGAGGATTTGAATTATAGTCTTCATTGGAATAGATGCTTTAGATTCAATCTGGTCTTCCAGGTACATGCTTCTAGTCTGTGTTTATGTTAGGAAGCATTGTTATTGGTTAATAAGTAAATAAGTTTTTCTGCAGACAAAATGAATATTTGCAACTACTTTGCTACCTCGAATTCATTATAAACTTGAATAACACTATAATTAGATAATTTGGTGTTTAATTTCACCATCCTGTGTAACTATGCTTGCAACAGAGCTGGGCTTTGTTTTGGGGGGTGGACTGTGAGCCGAAAAGGCTTAGAAATGCTGGCATTTCTGGTAAGTATCTTCCAGCTCATTTTAGGGAGGATTTAACTTTAAACTCTTTTGGAAGGCTTCCTTTTTGGTGAAACAGCAAATCTGCTCTGACTGCAGTGGTGGGGAATGTCCTTAATTAGCCCAAACATTAGCTCTGTTTCAGCTCAGTAGCTCGAAGCGGGTAAAGGGGGAGGATGAGAAGCGGTAGATAAAAAAGGGGAAAGGGGTGAAAAGGGGGCAGCAGAGGTGAGTGCACACAGGAGAGAAGGAAGAGAGGGGAAGATGGTAAGCAGACCAAAAACTGCAATGAACCTGCTTCTGATGCTGTCTTTATTAAAGCACCATACTGGTGGTTTTAACACTATAACATGTACATGCCATGTTCTTGGCACCCGTCAGTCTGTCTTCAGCATCTGTAACACTGTTACTATGTTAACATTAGTGTTGGGCACTTGCACGTCCCACACCAGGCTTAACCCTCTTTCGCCATAGATTACTGAGAAATCCATCCGTGTGGTCTCGTTAAATATTGAGCAATAGCTGGATGTTTCTGTTTGTATGTTTGTTAGAGAGTGAGAGTAAGCACGTAGCAGTTTCCCCATGGGAATGGCTGTCACCCAAGCCAAACTGTATGACTGTAAATTCTGTTGTCACTGTCTCAACATGTCTTTGATTATTTCATATTTGTATCTGCCAAAGTCATCTCAGGACTGATATTTCCATTTTTTCCAAGGATTCTCAGTGATTTGTGGAGATCAGATGTAGATAATTTTCTCCCTTCTGCGTCGTGCTCAACAACACCCTTTAGCTGTTCTAAAATCATTGTAAACCACGGCCTCTTGGTGCCTGTTTTATTAATGAAAACTCCCATCATGTTTTATAAAGCTATTTATGGCCTTTTCCCCTTTTGTCTTGCTCATAAATATGTCTTTGTTATTTAGGGAGTTTGTCATCCACCAGAACAGGTCCTGCCAGCCAGTATTTTTGCTTGGTTAACAAAACAAATTGAGTGATAGTTGCTAACTTCTCCTTAATCCCATCTTTTATATAATATGAATAAACAGTATGCACACACACAACACACACACCTGCCTTTGTTAAGTGGGTTTGGCAAACCTTAGCTCAGCTTGTTTGCCACTAGGGTACCAACTATTAGGTGTGTGATACTAAAACAGATGCAGCATTGGAGTCTGAATGGGTGTGTGAAAACATTTTTGTGGGTGTGTGTGTTAACTCATCCCATTGTGTTTGTTCATATCTATCCTAAACTATTGAATGCCTTTAGTTTAGAGCTTGATTGCTGCCGGATTTTTATGGCTGTTACCGATATTTGAGACTAAGAGTCAGATAAGAATATATGAGCAGATTGTTTTTACATAAATACATAAAAAAAGGATTCCTTAAATTAGTTTTTTAGAAAGGATTGTGACCAAAATATGTCGTACAACTGATATTTTGCAATTGAAAAATAAACTTGTCATTGATCGATGTAAGAAAAACCATGTAATGACAATACTGTTTCAACGAAACAACAACAAAAGCATTTTTTTGGCATTTCTGCACTGCAGTTTCTTGTTACTTATCAGCCAATATATGTACTCATACAGATATTGGCCAATATCAGCTAGTATCAATATAACAACCCAGCTGATTGATTGGCCTAGCGCTCGTTTTTAGACAAACTCTGTATGCTTTATCAGTACATGGGTCATTTAATCAAACAGGTTGAATCTTGACTGATTGACTGAAACAGAGTTCCATTTAAACAAAAAAAAAACCTGTTATCTCATGCTCTGTGTTGGCACACGGCCTTTTCCCACTGACTCAGCCCTGAGACACGTACATACACCTGTCTGGGGCGGGCTAACATTAAGACATTTTCCATCATCTAGCCCATTTCCTTGTATTTCTTTAGTTCTCTCCAAATTTTTTCTCTCTTCTACATTTGGTTTGTTATTCTATCCTCCAGACGACCGCAGTTTGACCCTGCTATTTTCTCAGTCTGGTGCACAATCATTCGTCCATCTCTTTATTCTCTCTCTCCTGTCTGCTACTCTCCTTTTAACTGGTTATTTCTCTCCTCTTTGCTCTCCTTTTTTGTTTCTTGTGCTCTTTGACTCCTGTTTCACTGTTTGTCTCTGAACTTCTCTTCCTCTTTGCTATCATTTTGCTCCTCTCTCTCTCTCTCTCTCTCTCTCTCTCTCTCTCTCTCTCTCTCTCTATAAATAGCAGTCTCGTGGGTTGGAGGTGTTAGCAGCAGCAACAGCAGCGCATGATTCATATTTTAGCTCTGCCTTCTTATTTACCTTCTCTAGTCTCCTCACTAGACTCCTCTCCTTTTCTTCTTTTCTTCTTTTCTTCTTTTCTCTTTTCTTCTCTTCTCTTCTCTTCACACATGAAGGCATCTGGATCATATTCAAATTATTTTCACCCCAGTAAACTCACTCTCTCTCTCTCTGTGTGCGAGTACGCTCCCTGAATAGAGGCCATGAACAATCATGGCCCCCATTCATCAAGCAGTCTCCTCTTTAAACTCCCACATAACCTCCAACTGCTCTTGTACAACTTCTTGGTGGTAAAACATAGAATAAACTGGTTGTGGGGAAGCTAGACTTATAAAAGTGAAGCACATCTCAGCAAGTCATTCTCAGCTTGTAGAGAGAATGGGTGGGGGGGTGGGGGGTGGAGGGGGTTGTGTTTACAGCTGAGTAAAGTTTATTTCTCCTACCTCATTGACCAAAAACACACACAGAGGTATATGTCACACCAAACCCATTCAGAAGTGAAAGATCTCTCTCCACCAGTGTTGAGGGCAGGTCCATTAGCATCAGCTGAAGCAACATGGAGGTTCAGTGTTAAACCACAAGAATCTGTTTGCCATGTGGCTGGGAAATAAAAAAAAATTCTATAAAGTTTAACTGCAGATTATTGGGTACTGTTGTCAATTGGACAAAGCGACTATAAATTGTACCACATCTTAGTGATCATTAATGAAAAAGTTAGAGTATGTCGTGATTATGTAAATGAATAAGTATTGGCCAATAAATTGTTACCAGATTTTAAATTCTCAGATATCTAGAAGTCTAGGCTTCAAGAATATAGCATCGGCATCGACAACAAAAATATTTTTCACTGGGATTTTTATGTATGTATGCACCCCATGCAACATGAATGTGTTTGTGTGTGTGTGTGTGTCCTCAGTAGTGCATTTGTAACATTGAACACTGTAGAAACTTGGCAACTTTAATGAGTGACCAAAGTGTGGGAGAGTTTAGTGAGAGACAATTGGCTCTCATGTGAACTATGTGTGATAAAAGATGCTTTTTAATGTTTTGTATTGTCTGGATGAAATAAAGGAGTGAAGAGAGAGGAAGAGTTCATGTCAAAACTGTTGAACGGGCTTTACAGGCAGCCATATTATCCATTTTTAAATGAACTTTAGATAAACCACATCAATCACAAGCAACACATTTATGTAAATATACCTATGGCAGTTAAATACATGTGAAAACTGAATATAATAGACAAGTGCAATCCCCCACATCATTGCATTCATACACTGACATGCTTTAAACACACACACACATCCTTGTACTTCTATACTTGTGAGGACCCTCCATTGACAGTGCATTCCCCAGCCCCTTACTCTAAACTTAACCATAACAACTAAATGCCTAAACCTAACCTAAACTTAATTCTAACCTGAACCTTAAAACCAAGTCTTAACTCTCAACCATCCCTTTGACATTGTGAGGACTGCCCAAAATGTCCTCACTTCCCAAAAAATATCCTCACTTCCCAAAAGTGTCCTCATTCTGTTGTTCCGGTCCTCACTATGAAGGAAGTACAAGTACTGATACACACACACACACACACACACACACACACACACACACACACACAAAGATTGAGGCTCCCATGGAGAAGAGGGGGTCGTATTTAGGGTCAGCGTTTGGGTCACTTAAGGGGTCTATCAGGGGAGACCTTCTGAATGATGATAGATTAGTAGAAGACAGATGGAAGAAGAAGAAGAAGAAGAAGAGGGCAACTCACCCAACACATGAATCATATCTGATGTCCTTTGCTGACTTTACAGGATGTGTGTGTGCAATCTCATAGTCATTTCTGGTGTGTGTGTGTCTGTGTGTGTGTGTGTGTGTGTGTGTGTGTGTGTGTGTGTGTGTGTGTTTGCATGCCAATCCCTCATCACTCTTCTTTATCACTGTTTGGCCCTGTGGGGAACTGATGGGGCAAATGGTGTGGTTTTCAGTAAGAAAACTTTAAAGCATTAGTAAATGTGGGTTCTGCTGCTGAGTTTATCCATGTAAGTTTCCACCATTATTTTGGTTCTGTTTTAATAGGTAATTCTGGTTAGATGGTAAAACGTCTGTACATGGGGAACGTCCTTTTATTTTAAAGGTTCTTTCTATTATTCTACTACTGCACATGTAGCTTTAACCCTTATTGTCATGAGATCACCACCATAGCAGCTCTTGGCAGGTATACTGATTGTTTGTTAAACTAGATACTTCCTGTATCTGTAGCAGTTACAGATGGTTGAATATACTCAGTTCAAAAGGTATTTTTATGGCAGCATTTTTTATTGATATACAGATTCTAGATAATAACAGTGTACTGTACAGAATCACAGTAGCAGCTGTCAGTGAACTATGTCAAGGCACAGTAACAGCGGTTTGACTGGTGCATTGTGAAAGATTTATGAAGATAAATAACACCTTAGCACACCTTTGCATTGTCCATCTATCAAGTTTGCACACAACAAATTGCAATATTACCACTTGAAAACATGTGACTGATGATGTTTTCTGGCTCAGGAATTAGAACTTGGCACTAACCCTTCAGGTTTAGAGGTTTGATTCCCTCTGCAGTCACAAAAATAAGTTTCTAAGAAGTAAAAGATTCATAAAAAGAAGCTTGGAAATGTTCTAAATTTTTGTCTGTGGGACACTGTTGCTGGAAATGGGTAGGATATGTTACTAGATCAGGTTTTGCATTCCATGCTCAGCGGGTGAACCATGGCGGTAATGTTGTCAGAGGGTGGGGGTTCAGATAGCAAAGCAGGCCTAGTTAGAAGTTTGATTTCCTGTGCCCATGATACAGTTAGTGCTGTTTGAAGAGAGTCCCATTTGTGAGCTGCAGCAAATGTCACAAAGCCCTGCTCTGACACAATATTTTCGTAACTCCTGGTAAAGTGTTTCACACAGTTACTGTGTGTGCTTTTCAGGTTTTTATCAGAGAAATGAATGATTTACGCCGTACTTTCAACCACAGCGTTCATAGACACTGATGCTGCTGTATGTGTTGGCACAGCACTTGGTATGGACAGGTGTGGGAAGGCTTTTGAAGCTGTGGTTCTGATGGATGCTATCATAGCACACACACTTCTGTCTTCTCTCTTGGGCTTTGCGCCTGAATGAATCTGAATGGCTGCCAGTGTATGTGCCCCCGGAAGCCGTTTGAACAGGCAGCCAGTTATGGTGAAGCTGCCATATCAAAAACCAAATGTATTTATCATTGCAAACATCCTGCTAGAGCAGCACACCCTTTAGTTCTGTGTGTGCCTGAGCTTTATACTGTAACTGTGCAGTGCAAGTTTGCCTCATACTGTTTCTGCCTGACTCTCGAACTTTCTTACCTACTTTCTTCCTCTGACTTCAATCCTGTTTTTCTGACCCCTAATAAACCCCCAACCGCGTGATGTAACGCGTGTTTGTGTGTGTACACATGCTTTTGTGTGTTTTTATATCGGCCAGAAAGCCTAGTAGAGGCATGTCTGTTGACATTACCCACTCTTTCTCTGTTCGTGCCCCCCTCTCCCTCTCACTCTCGCTGGACAAGTCCAGATTTTTCGTTCTTTTTCTTTTGCCATTCCGTGTCCGAGTGTGTGCATACTTGTGTGAAATTGGACCATATTGACCTATGTCTCGTATATATTGTGTGTTAATGATTTATTTATACATCAGTCATAGGGAAATATTATCTTCCTTTTGCACACGTTGTCATAGTAATGTTTTGCACACACCCACACACACCTCTGTGAAACAAATACACATCAGATGTTAGAGAGAGACATACAGTATATCTTTCTTAATCTCTTAATCATATAATTTGAAATAAATCTAATCTGCAAATATGATAAATGAAATGATAAAAAAAATGTATTTGATTAATTGTAGTGATGGTTTCAGCTTGTATAGTGTGAGAATTTGTGGTTTTTTCATGTATTAGAAATTCAAACAAGCAACATTTGTAGACAAACTCGTTTTACCTTTAGGCAGTCGCTGCTGTACTTTGAGGAATCTGACATATTAAAAAAAATAAAAAGTCATATTCAGTTCATCTTTTGTCCCTGCTCTGACCCTTATGCCATCTTATATTCATTGTATGGATATTTTAAGCAGCAATTGTGTTAACCCAGGCTCAGAAATCATATTGTCATCGCTTATTGTTGTTGCTCTCACTAAAGAAAGTTGGACATCTTTTATACCTGCCTTCACATGCGCACCTTATTCAGGTGTAAAATAGGTTGCAGGCACAATGAAAGTTTTTGTTATAGATTGCGTGTGGATGGGTGTGTGCGGGTACTCTTGCCTTTGTACATTATATGGATTTTTTGCTCGTGTGTGTGTGTGTGTGTGTGTGTGTGTGCATGTGGATCGCTACGCTCTTGTGTGTGTCTTTGTGTGCATAGTGACAGCAGATAGGAGCTCAGCTATTGTACAGGTCTTTGTAAAGCCAATTGTAGCCAGATGTACTGTGTGATTAATTATAGTGTTTCGTTTCAGAGGTGACAAAGCTGTACATTATTGTAATTATCCACCTTCCCTCCCCAAAAGAAAGTCTGCCAACCATTACACTAAAGCAGACGCAGCTGAAATAGCAAACCTGCTTGTTTCTTAAGCTTTGGGTCGGCACCCAAAATGGGTCACAGGTTGAACTCGATTGAGAAAAGCAGGTAGAAATGTTTGTGTTAAGGTCACCTTTAAATCCTGGTGTCCTAATATAAATGTGAAATGTCATCTTTAGTACTAAAAAGAATGGTTTGTGATACCTGCAGGTCTCAGAGCAACATGTAAGAGAACAAATTACACATTTTATGATATGATCAGTGAATGCTCAAACTTTCTTTAATATACTTTAAAAAGAAAAGTAAATTATGAGTAGTTGGTGCGGTGAAAGAAACCAGCAGCTATGCAATAAGACCAAATCGTTTAAACTCAAAAAGAGAAGTTAATTTCGTGGCTTATTATTTTAAACAATGTTAGCCAGGCTTAGTCTGAACAGACGCATGAGCCAATGTCACTTTCTGAATAAACCTTTTCACATTGTCTTTTATAGAAGTGTCTTTGTTAAAAGTTTTAATCAGGCCTTGTGGTTATCTGGTTTAATAGTTTGCCCGGGAAAAGGTTGTTAAATTTAGTGTGAATTGGTGCAGTAGTCTCATTAGCGAGGCTTCTTTGTCATCATTACACTTACATTTCCTGAGAATGGGACTCATTATGAAGTCATACAATTCCTGCTTTTGTCTCAATTGACAGCTCATTATCTGAGCTGTCTTCCCTCCCACCTCCTCTCCTGTCTCCCCCCTCACAGCCCTCTCCTCTTCAAATCCCATCTTCCAATACATACTCTCCTACCTACTTTTTTCAGCTCCCCATCTCCCTATTTGTGCTCTTTTCATTCTCCTGATCAACCATCAACATCTGTCACTCTGCTACTTTCCTCTCATCTTCTTCTCATCTCCTCTTCTGCTCTGCTCCCATCTGTCCTCCTCCCCCCATCCCCTCCTATTTTTACTTTCATAACATATTTCCCCATTTCTCTCACTCCTGTCTTCCTGCTACTCTTGAACTCCACCTCTCTCCTACTCCTTTACAGCTTCCTATTGCTTCCTGCTCCCCTCTTCTCTCACTTGTCTATTCATATGATAATTATTGCAAGATATATAGTAAAATTCCTGTTCAGCATAACAGAATCTACACTGGGATAACTTCATCCAGCAACATCAACACTCTTGTCCTGTCCAAGATGCTTGTGAAGCAGTGTTTTTCCTTGACAAAGGCAGTGTGTGTTTCTAGTTGATGTGAGGGTTCGACTGACTCAGTCCTTGTGACATTGACATCTCTGTCTCTCAGTGAGGCATTACTGAGACAGACAGGCACCTCTGCAGAAACCCTACACCGTGTGTGTGTCTGTGTGTGTGCTTGATGTTCTCACAGTTATTGCATCATTGTGTCATATAATCCGACCTCCATTTCTGCCTGCCTTGTTTTTTTTTCCTCTCCTCTCCCCTCTTCTCCTCTCTTCTCCTCTCCTTTGTCTTCATCTAAATCTGGTGTAGTTGCACAGTTTGCTGGACTCCAAGGAAACTACATTGAAACTCTACTTTCTAGCCTGTACATTATTGTGTAGTTTCCTTGAACTTTTCTGTTAAATTTCTCTATTCAAATATGCAGGTTGTGTGTTTATGATGAGAGAGATCAGTCACTTTACGGAACATTTCTGCGTCGTGTGTCGTCCTAACAGGAAAGACTTCAGAGGACAAATATGCCCATTTCCTCTTCCTGTAACCTCACTTCCGTCCTCCCCTCTGCTCTCACCCCTCCTCTTTGCTTTCCACCCCTGCTTTGTCGGTCACATGTGTGCAGTGTCTGCATCTGTAAAAAACACATTATCATTTGTACATTTATTGTGTCCATGTTGGTAAAAAGGAAAGTCAAAGATTTTTTTGTCATGTTTCTTTTTTTTTTTATGCATTTGTGTGTGTGTGTGTGTGTGTGTGTGTGTGAGGGGGAGTATACCCAAATGTAGCCATTTATAATGTTACATATGTTAACATGTATTCATTCTTTAGTTCAAATGGGTCTGCTTCAAACCATGTGTGACTGTGAGATAGAGAGACTAGGGTAATGTCTTGTAAGAGTGTGTGCGCTCTGGCACGAATGGACTCTCATCTGGAACAAATTAACCCCGAAACCTGCATGTAACAAAACTACAGTCATTCATCAGACAGACCCACAGAAAAATACGCACAAACATGCACACCAACTCACCGACACACGTGCATTTTGCTGCTGGACGTTTCTGGAGCCCGTCCAGTTGTCTGTCGCAGATTACTTCATTTTCTGGCACATAGCTCTGTTGGTAACATGTATCTGTTTAACTTCTCTAGTTACCCTGTCAGAGCTGGAACCTAAATCAGTTCCTCTCCCTCGTCTCAACTAACCAGCAGCAGAGGAAATATAGGCCACTGTAAGGGAGGAAAAGGGCAGAGACACAGATGGGGACACTGAAGGGGGCATGGAGATATGGATGGGAAACTCATTTCTCATCTCCCCCTGTCTATTCCCCTCTCATCTCTTGCCACCCTCTCCGTTTCTCTTGACATGAGCTAATCCCCCTTTTATGTTTATTGTATAGATAGGACTTGTGGAGTGTTGTGTGTTTCTTTTTTTTTTTTAAAGCATGCACGTGGGATTGTACAGTTTGTGTATGTTTTTCATATGTGTGTGTGTGTGTGTGTGTGTGTGTGTGTGTGTCTATATCCCTTTAGGGTTTTTGTTAATCTGTTGACAACCTTGGGGGCTTGTGGAGGAGTTAAAAATGAGACCACGGCACAAGGAAGAGCGCACAAATGCGTCACTGACATAGTGCATGTAATATTCTTAGAGTCAGTGTGTGTTTGTGCCAAAGCAACACTGTGGACATGTAAACATTCAGTTGGTTACTCTCACGAAAGTGGTTGTTAGGCTGAAAGATAATAAGTGTTATAAGGTATAAGGCACCTTGTACAGTAGTACCAATGTCACCAGTTTGATTCTGGCTGGGAACCTTTCCAGTCAGTCTCCATGGTCATAAAGGCAAAATTGCAAAAATATATAATCTTTAATTATGAAGCATGAGGAGAGAGTTCTAAAGTAACAAAGAGATGTAAGTACAATATCAGTGGTCTTAAATAAGCTCTGTCTTTACGAGAGTTTTTCAGGCCAATACTGATGTAAGACTGAAAGTCTGGGAGAAATTAACTGTTAATACTCCTTGTATAAAACATATACTTCCTGGAGTTTATTCAGAGATACTTTTCTAATCAAAGCAAAAATGTCTGTCATGTCTGAAGCCTCCACTGGTCTGGGATCAAATCCCACCAGCTCTTTTACGTCTCTGTTCGGCTCTGCCTCTTTTTACTACTGTACTTACTCACTCTCTAAATAAAGACTTAACAAATGTCAAAGGTGAGTGGACTTAATAATTAAACAGTCATTCAGGAAGATTTTTTTCCCCCACAGAGTGTAACTTCTGGCTGAAAGAAGCTTATCACTTCAGCCGAGCATCCACATTGTTTTCAGAAATATACCAGAAACAGGGAGTGCTGCTATGTGATTGGATGCTGATGGCTGTTGATGCTCTTTAAAGAGAAACCTGAGAAGTGCTTAGGTTCAGCCTGGGTGTTAATAGTGGAGGCCTAGATTTAATGGAGTGTAAAGGGGATCGTCCTCCCAGATTATGTAATAGTTTTATCTGGGACAGCCCTCATCCTCTCTCTCTTACACTGGCCTAACCCTCTGTTAGATCATCAGTTACTGTAACAGTGTCAGGACCTCGCAATAAGACGTCATTTGCACCCTGTGGATTCCAGGGAAACGGGCGCATAAGCACACAGAAACACACACCACATAGCAACATGCAGCTGCGAATATATAAAGTTTCTCGGTAATAATGGTAGTAACATCTGTTGGTATGTTAGTAGGCTTTAGTAACATTGTATCATAGAGTGTACGAAATGGATATGGCAACTGTGATGTACCCAATTGATTTATGGACTAGCCTTTTGAAGCCTCGAGCTTGGCATTTTGGCTGTCGCCATCTTGGTTTTATGGATTCAGTAGAGTTGCCTCCTGCTGGCCATTAGACAGAATGCAAGTTTAAGGCACTTCCGCATTGGCTTCACTTTTGAGACCCGGAGGCTACGTCTACTTCTTTTATACAGTCTATGGTAAAAGTATTAAGATGAAAAACCACCCAAAAACAAGTTCACGGCTATTTAAATGTACACATTGCCATGGATGTTGCATTGCTACACCTCTAACCTGATCATGCCTGCGACTGTACCCACCTGTCACACAGAGCGTCCACGCCCTAATTTTGCATAACTTTAACACAGTTGTAAAACTGTAAAACTGTTGTCAGGACACCTCCAGCTATAAACATGGTCTATTATTATTATTATTACTATATTATTATTTTTATTATTATTTTTTTTTTTTTTTTTATTATTATTATTATTTGAAGCCATGGGGGTTTAATCTTTGTAAAACTTTTCCAAAGCCCAGAAAAGTCATTTTTACTCTGACATCACCGCTGTGTAAAGTTACAGTTACAAAGCCTGGCTGGCTTTTCTATTGTATGCGCCAGTCGAGCAATTCTTATTGGACTGAATAGGGGCCATCTTTTGGTCTGGCATGCAGTTCTTATAATACATCCATGGTTCTTGCACATAGAAACACAACTGCTTTATACACACGACACAGAAGCTGCATATGCGCTGTGTGGCCTCCTTCGCAAAAAGGGTCAAATACTTAAAAGTTCAAAGACTTTCGGGTCCCTTCAAGGCAGACAGGATTGCTGATATATGACAGCCATTACGTTCGAATGTCTCATGTTTCAAATTAATCTTTGTTATAGTTCAAAGAGCATTTTACTGCCTAATCAATCAAACAAGACACACAAAAAACGTACACAAAGCAGCTTTACTAGAAGCCACTTGTTTTTCAACTATTTAACAGGTATGTTTAGAATACATTTTATATGCGTTTTCTTAAGAAAATGACTAAATAACTATATTCTGGGGTTAAATAACTAATTCCCCTAAACGTTTGATTTCAGACTCCTGCAAACCCTACTCCTGATAATCTTCTTGTTATACTAATGTAATAATGAAGCTGACGCAAATGATAAAAAGCCTTTTAATGTGGCCAATAGCAACCTTTTGACCGTAAGACTTTGGATTGTTTTCTTCACGTGACTTCATTGGATCTTTGTTTCCTGTTTGTGCAACAAAGGAGGCCATTGTTGGTTACTAATCATTTCAATCAAAACCACATCCAGTGAATAGAGCTTTATTAGAATCCTGGATATTGGAACAGGTTGGCTCAGCAGATTCAGGATTTGGCCATTAGATTGGTTTTAGGTTATTAGCCTCGGAAGGAGAGACGATGTTCTGTAACTTGAAGGTCAATGGTTCACAGACATGTTTTAACCAAGGCACTGAATCCTACCTGCTCCCAGTTTTGTCCTCCAGCTGTCTCTGTGAACTTTGGAAACCTGGCATGTCATCGTTTTTCCTCATTAGCTCCAAATTTGGGATAATTCCCGGTATTATGTGATTCTTTGTGCATGGCATGCTGTTCTGTGAAGGATTAACACTTTAGAGGGGAAGACTTTACACCAGAAGTTCCACTCATTATCCTCAGATTTCCTCTCATTATCCTTGGATCAAGATGACTGGATCAAGTGGCTGAACTGTAGAGTGTGATGTGGGAGAGAGGCTGTTTTTGAAATGCATCCTGCTTGTATTCTGGGGGAATCCCATGAATGGAAAAGAGGGGAAAGTAACAGAGTGGGTAAAAGATAGGAAGAGATAGGAGAGGAGTGAAAAAGATTAAGGAAAAGGGAAGATGAGAGAGGAGCAGCGGGGCGACAGGGAAGAGGAGGGGAGATAAGGCGTGACCAGCAGAGCAGAGGGTAATGACTGCAGCAGCACATGGTGTGTGTGTGTGTGTGTGTGTGTTGCACAGCCAGGCACAGAGATGAGACAATAGGGTGCACAGTGAGTGGCAGGCTGAGATGGCACCTATTGTTAACACACATAAGTAAGCAACATGTGCGCGCACACACACACACACACACACACACACACACACACACACACACACACACACACACACACAGAGGTTGTTATTGAACCCATCCTGATGAATGGGTTTGTTTGTGGTGGCTGTTACAAATCAGACCAAAAAAAAAAAAAAAAGATCAATATGTCCATTCTACAAAAGATTGATACATGATCACAGGTAGTTCTTTGTGGAACTTGTACACATGGTTGCTTTAACTGTTTGTCAATGCCACTGCCTATAAAGCCACATAGAAGTTTACAAAATAATAATAAAATCAATAATATAAACAACATATCTCCAGTATATCCCAAGGATAAATATAAGGAAAGCCCTAGTGTATGTATCTCACCACATTTTCTACAGAAACAACTGATTTTCAGCCGCAACTAGGCCAGGTCACAATACACACAAATACACACACGTGCACACGAACACATGGCCCTGGTTACTGCACTATGTAGAGTGGTGATTGATGGGAAACCAAAAACCACCTAAATAGAAGGAAAGAAGGAGGGAGGGGTGGGTTGACAGAGAAACAAAGAGTGAGTGAGGCAGAAAGAGGAACACGAAAGGAAATAAGGCAAAAAGATGAAGCAAACACACAAGGAATATAAGTGGAGGGTATGAACAAATGAACTCAAATCTTTGTTTCTTTGGTTTTTTGGCACCTTATCCTGAAATGTCTCTTTAAATGATGAGATCAGTCTCCATCATTTTCTCTCCCCCTCTGACTTTTACTGGAACTTATTCATCCTCTTTTCAATCATTCTTATTCATAGCAGATGCTCTCTCTCTCTATGTTGGCTAACCATAACAAGCTGTGGTAAAGGTCTTGGAGAGGTTTTGGTTTGTGTGTGCAAGTGAAACATGCATATGTGTGTGTGTCTTTTTGTGCACATGTTTATGAGGTGTGTGTGTGTGTGCGTGCGTGCGTCCGCGCTGTCGGGGGGTTTGTGTTTCTTTGCAGGAGAGTGTTTCCAGAGTGTGGGGGGTCTGAGAGACACTTTGGCTACATACTAATGGGACACACCGGGCCTTTTTCATGCACTTGCGGATACACTTCTGCACACACACACAAACGCACAGCTGTAGGTCTGTACTGTATATAGAAACAAATCAGCTCATTCACTCAACTGAGAAGCTTAATGTAATTAAGATTTACAGGTTTTGATTTTTCTCTCGAGTTACAGACCAGCATTCTTCGAAATTTGGGTCAGGACTCAGAGGTTCATCAGAGGAAAATCAAACTAGGTCAACAACACATTCTAGATCAACTGAGATGAAAAGTTTATAGGTCAGTTAGGTTCCCAAAACGGGTTGCATGATATGGCAAAAAAGGATGCTGCCGGTTGTTTTGCTATGTGTTAGAATAAAGATCTTAAGGCAAGGGGTCGTGCTTGGTTTTAGGGAGGAAAAAAAATATATTTTTAGCAGTATTTCTCAAAGCATCTGCAGCTACTTTTATTATCATTCTCCCTCTCATACTCCTAAGTGTATTATTCATGTACAATTTATTTTAGGGTGCAGCTGCAAACATTTTATAACAAATCACTTTTAAATGATTTAAGCAACAGGGAAGTCACTCGGGGAGCGCAGAACTCTGCCGAGGCCAGCAGTCCAATCTTCTATGATATGCAAATCAGTAAGCGCAATCACTATATATGTCTGGATATATTTTGTGAGTCGGTTCTGCTATTATTGCTTGTTCGTGAGTTGGGTCCGTTTTCGCTCCAAAATGTAATGGGTTCATCCTTGGCCACAAAGTGTACTGAAAATCAGGCCAGTAGTGTTTCCGTAATCCTGCTGACAAACAGACAACTGGCACTGAAACTATCACTTCCTTGGCAAAGGAAGTGAAAGATTTTCATCAACCGTCTCTGAGAAATGATTTACTTCATTGTGGTTTTCTTACTTTCATTTTTGAATTATGGTCACATGGGTATGTGTTGCACATTTATACATGAAACCTTCAGGAGAATTACACATAACAGACCCATCGGTATTACTCGAATTAATGATGATCCGTCGTGGAAAAATCATCATGGACAATTATGTCTCATTAAAATATGTGCCAATAGTTTTTAGTAGAACAAGAATTTTATCTTAAAAGACGACTATATTAAATGTGGACAAAAAACACAATGCAAACCTTACAGAGCTATTTGATCTGAGGATGTCATGTCAGAGTCTGAGCATCTTTATAGAGCTGACTCTATATTATTACTATTGCAGTGGCAGGGAAGTAGTGCAGCCAGTTTGGTGTGTTATTTTGGTGGTTTGTTCTTTTTGGTTTCAGTAAATATGATATTCTCCAGCTTATGAATGCACCGATTCACAAGTACACATAAGTTCCTGTGATTTTCCCAGGAAACAGGAACAGATTTTGGTGAAAATTCCCAAGAAATACTGAGATGTCAAATCGAAACCGATGTTCACCCTAATAAACACCTGACTGCCAGGATTGTAAACACTAACAGACCTTCAACAGGTAACAGAATAGCTTACTATATTCTAAAACCTACTTGGCAGGTGAAACAGTAAATGTTTTTTTTCCCTTTCTTATTTCATGGATTTGTTTTTCTTATGTAGCCAAATTTGAATTGCTATAATATAATGGAAGGCCTAAGAAACAGACAATTATTTAGACAAAGACAATCATATGCAGTTATTTATGCTATATTTAGGCTTCAGCTGTCCCCAGGAGAGATTAGGCTCTTTGGACAACATCCTGTGAGTTTATTACCCAGAAACTCTGAAGACTATACATAATAGTATTATCCTTTGTTGTAGTACAGCTTACCATGCCAGAGGGTTTATTGTCTGAATTTTCTGGCACTTGTGGTCTTGTCTTCTATTCGCAACCTCCATCCATCTGGTGCTGTGAGTGCTGCACACTCGCTGGGGTGCAACAGACCACATTAGACCAGGGCAGATGATCGCTGAGTGTTAAAGCACAGTGGGATGTCCAGACTAGACGAGCTGATCAGAGGGTGTCAGCTTTCAGCTTCTCTGCAGGAAGCTGCATAAGGCTTTAACACTGCTGATTTGGTTTCTGCCCGCCTGTCTGGCTGCCTACTCCTACGTGGGTGTATGTATGCCTGCGTGTGTGAGTGTGTGTCTTCGGCTGGCTGTTACAGAACAGAAATAGGGCAGACAGACTTAGAGCTGTCACTTGAACAGGGATGTATAGGTGGCTTCTTTCAATTCCTCAGATAGGCAAAAGGAAGATAGCGAGAAAGCGAAACCGGGCTTAGAGAGCGAGAAGTCCTCGTGTCGAAAAAAATTGTGTCAGATTAGAGGGTGCAGATTTGAGTTCATAGGCTTGCTTAGATAGTGTGTTTGCCTAAGCCTGAGTGTATGAGAAAGAGAGAGGGAGGCTTGGATGGAGAGGGAAAGGGTATTTTTGAGTCTGACAAACTCAAGTCTCATGATGTTTTGAAGCTCAGAGCAGAAAAGAAGGGATAGAGAGAAAGAAAACAACCACTCTCAACTGAAAGACTTATGGCCTTGGAACAAATTAATTCCCTAAATACCCACTTCCAAGTACCCACAAAAGTTTAGTTTTTTGTATGTACTTCTTTTAGATGTGCATTTACTGTATATTACAAAGCCTCTACTGTATGTGCTCATTTATACAGAATAGAATGAAGGAGGAAGCATTAATAATGGATTAGGAAGCCTCCTTAGACTTGATGTCTGCTTTCTGTGCTCACATTTATGGGGACACACACACACACACACACACACACACACACACACACACTTACGCACACTCAGTAAGAGAGAGAGAAGAAGACAGAGAGAGTAACAGAGGGAGAAGTAATCTTCTAGTGCCCTGAGGGAAGTGTCTAACAGTGATATGGGTGGTCAGGGTCTTCTCTAAGTGCTACTGCGAAATGGAATGTTGGTCAGTCAGGTGACCTACAGATATTGTCATGTGACCACAGGGTCATGTGATCTAAATAGGAAAAAGAGTTAGAGAATGGGAGTAAGGATTGGTAAGCACATACATGGATGTTTCTGTGTGTCAGTTGCTAATGGGCCATCATCAGTGAAATGGTTTCTGCGGGATGAAGGGATAAGCTGTTAGGGAGCTACACACACACACACACACGCACACACACACACACAGATTCTACACACATTAATGCACTCATAAACACACATTTGCTTTCTTTGTGTGTGTGTGTGTGTGTGTGTAGGTCATATGATATAGATGAGGTCCCAGGTTATGCAATATGACAATATGAGCTCATCACTTCAGAGATTGTCCTAATCCCTGAAGCAGGTCGCAAGGGTTTCTTATAGTTTTATAATATTTCATAAGACTTTCATACTGTGACCTGGAAGAACCTTCTGTGCTGGTTTGTTGATTGTTTGGTGGGGTGGATGTGGAATATCAAATTAAGAATACTACCCGATCATTTAGATATGTTCCAGATGTTATTATAACAGTAAGTAGCACCACCATCCCAACATGTTGGTATTTGGTGGTGCTGTAGCTTTAAACGCTATGAATGATTGATGCTGAGCTTGTGCTTTGTCTCAGATGGTTTGCACTAATGTACTGGATGCTTTTTTTTTTTTTTCATATTCAAATTAAGTATTCAAAAAAAAAACAATAGGATTGCTGTAAAAAAAAAAAGGCACTGATTCTCTATGTTTTATCTGTGTATCTGAAAGACATCAGAATATTGATGGTTTAGTGAATGAAACAACAAAACCTTTGAATTGGAGACAAGGTTCCCCTCATTGGATGTCTTTTTAAAACTGGTTGCCTTGGTGATAATCCTGATAATGTAACTAGGTGTAGGTGTCTAACCTCCAGCATCTGACTATGCGTCACTTTTAAAATACTGTTGCTTCTTTAAATGCAATTTAAATCAAGTCGTTTCTTGTTGATCCTTGCTGTGGTCTCACTTTGAGCTTCAGTTATTGTGTCATCTATACTTTAACAACACACAGCCTTTATGTCAGTCCTGCTTTCTGTGTTTGTCTGCAGACCAATCCGTCTGTTCACTTGCCTGTAATTTCATCCTCTAAAAGGGTCACAGACATTATGAAATGTTTTGGATGTGTGTCATGAAATCCTCTAAAAGCACACATTTCTGTTTGTTCCAGGTTAATTGGAACAGCTCTGTCATATTTATTTTAATCTTCTTTTTTTTCTATATCTGGTGACACCTGTAACTGCAGGTTATCTTGTGAAAAGATGAACAACATAATCAATTAGTGTTACGGAGGAAGTTGCAGCCATATTTGGGCTTAAATACTCTGAGTATTGAGGTTTTGTCACCTCATTTTATTGTTGTCAGGCAGCGCTAAATTTGTTTATTTTTGGGGCAGTGATGTGCTAAATGTGTCAGCTATGGTTTGACACAGAGCTGGTGAAGAAGCTAGAAACATCAATGTGCAAACACATTCAGACTAAGCACATTCAGGCACTCTCACTAAAATTGATACACAAGCCTAACACACAATCTGCAACAAAGCTAATTGTTTAAGTAAAGGCAAAAAAGTAATGCCTAAAACAAAATAATAATGTTTTTTTTGGGGGGCTTTTTTCACTTTTTTTCACCAAGCACACAGGTTAGACACAGCTGAATGCATAACACCTTTAACACACACGGTCAGGTACAAATGCACACGTGTGCACACACTCACCATTCTTTACCAGATCTGACCCGCCCACACTGCCCATTGAAAGTGTGTTTATTGAGCTATCAGTGGTGGAGCTGGAATGCCCATTAAACTGTGTGTGTGTGTGTGTGTGTGTGTGTGTGTGTGTGTGTAGGAGTTTTCTAAGAAGCTAGTCTTGCAAAGGATGGAAGAATGTAAAATGAAGAATGTGTGGCTAAGACCACTACTAATAAAGACTCAGTTAAGGCTCGGTGCGAATGTTGTAAACTAAGATTCACATCCAAATAACAAAAATACGAATGACAGAAGGAGTGTTTATTGGTGGGAAGCCTGTGAGGGATCATGCCCACACTTACATAGAGGGTGGTGGGATCTGAAGGTATATCATATTACACTCTCCTCTCCTCCTCGTTCTTTCATTCCTTATATAACAGACATTCAGTTAGAGCTGCAATTATTAGTTGATTCGTCAACCAATTGGCCAACTATTAATCTGCAAAAAGTTTTGCAAAAACACAAAAAATTTACTGGTTTCAGTTTCTCAAATGTGAATATTTACTTGTTTTTTCTTCTCTGATAGACTATGATAGATTGAACAGGGGAGTCAACTCATGGGGAGCTAAAGTGACAAGGATCAAAGTGAAGGGGGAAAACATTGAGCTTACCTTATTTTGCCTCCTTTACAAAGTCAAATATGTGTATTTATAAATCATTTACTAAAAAAAACAGTTACTCACAAAATACCTCTCAGAGAAATAAAGCCTGTACTGCACTGATAAAGAGTAGGCTCATCAAAATACAGCCTCAGACTCACTCTAATGGATGTTTGTGGCTTCTTTGAGCTAAGATGAAAGGACAGTCTACTGTTTTATCCATATCCACACCCTTCTCTAGTGCTATATTTTAATGTAATATGGTACCTGATAGATCTGATAGCACCTGGTTTCATATTTCATCTGCACTTGTATTTTAGTAGCATGTTCAGATGGTGCATCAGTGTCAGATGTAAAACGTGATTTGTTGAATGTTGAATGTTTTGTTAGCATTTATTATTCCTCCGCTCCTCTCTCTTCTCCTCTGCCTAACTTGTTTTTGTTCCTCTGTTAATGAGCTTTCCTCTCCACCCCTCAAACCCTCTTCCCGCTTAATTTTCCCTGTAATCACACTCACCATAATAGAGTTGTACTATTAATACAACATGTTTTGTTTCGGTAAAAGCTTCTTCCCTCTAGATTTAAGATTAAGAATGTTTTCTTTTTTTTCCTTTTTTTTTTTTTATGTATGACTAATTTTCCTCTTCTGTCCGGTGTGTAGGATCGTAAGCTGTCCAAGTCGGAGCGCCAGCGCTTCAAAGAGGAGGCCGGGATGTTGAAGGGTCTCCAGCATCCTAACATTGTCCGCTTCTATGACTCCTGGGAGGGACCATGCAAAGGGAAGAAATGTATTGTTCTGGTCACTGAGCTCATGACATCTGGCACGCTAAAAACGTGAGTACATGTGAGATAAAATGTGTTTTCCAAGATGTTAATTTAGTGACCTTGGGAAAAAAAACTGCGTTAAGCTATTCAAAAGGTGCAAACATAGGACACTGCTAGCAATTTTGAAAATGAACACAAAGATGGGAACTGGCTAACAACCTATTGGCATGGAAAACAAAGACTCTTACTAATCTTAGCAGGATTATTCATGGTTCATCATGTGCAACAGTATTTGCAAGGTATTTGCGCAAACACATGCACACACTCTCTTAACCACCTCTTTTCCCCTTCGCTTCAGAAGAGCACCGTCATTACAGATGATGACTCGCCTCCAGTTTTTTGTTGAAATGTAAAACTTGTAAAACACACACACATACACACACACAGCCGTGTCATCCTCTTTCCTGTCAAGTGAATATGCAGTTTTTCTTTATTTTCAACAGTTCAAATGGCCTTGCACTTTATTGTCGTAAGTGTCTCGCATCCCAGCAGGATTTCAGTGTTGAGTGCAGCTGTTAGTGGGTCAGCTAGTGTGTCTGAGTAATTACATGGACAGTATGTGTCTATGTGTGTGTGCTACGTGCAGTATTTATGTGACTGAGTGAGTGCCTGTCTACATACACATGTGATAAGTTGTTCTCATTGTTCTCAGCTCAGGACTCATGGGTGGACTCCCATCTATGTGTGTGACAAAATGTACATATGTGGATAGCATGTCAGGGGCGTCTGTTGGCCTCTCCCCAGAATTCACTGTGGAGAAATGTTGCGTCTGTGGCTGTCATTGTCCATACTATGACCGCGTGCCAGTCTGTATAGATTAAATGTGTGTCTGTGAATGCGTATGTGATTGTTGAGCTCCTGACACAATAAAAGGCTGAATGTGGGGTGTGTGGTGCACAGCGTGCCCCGTGCAGTGCATCGTGGGACAGCGGCCCACCTGCCAGCTGCTGCTTCTGCTGCAGATTCCTCTCATTCCTGACAGATAGGCAGACAGAGAGAGAGACCAAATGAGGCGTGGGGGGGCAGACAGAGGGAGAGGTGGATGAATGACCAGACTGATAGTTATATACAGTTCGTTTTAGGCAGAGGGACAGAAAGAGGGAGGCAGAAAATCAAATAACCTGATAGTGAGGCAGTCAGCTAATGAGGCAGATGCACAAATAGTCAGATCAATAGACAAATAAATATTAGATATCCAGTTTAAAGGCAACTAGGCCCACGTGACTGTCAAGCCAATGAACCACCTGTAACCACAGAGTGACAGTATTAATCCAGCAGCAAAGCACTACCAAGGACAGTAGCGCCCTCCACTGGACTGAAAATGCTTCATAATTTTATTAACAAATGCAGAAGCGGGTCAGACACTCGCCATCCTGCATCTATGCAGAATGTTTCACTTATAATAATAAAATGAAGTAAGTTTAACAAAAAAAAGTTTTTGTTTTCCAACCCTTTCTGTCAATTCCCACTACCTACTGTGTAAAAAAGAGGGAAGCAGGGAAAATAAATGACTGAAGGGTTTTTAGGATTTATAAATGAGTGATTTAAATATTCAGATAAGACCTTGGGCAAATTTAATCACCAAAATGCAAAAGCTAATGTTAAGTAGGACAAGTGTGCCATGACAACAAGTATGGTAATGTGGGAAAAATATACTTCCATCATGTGTCTTGTTTTACCCAACCAAGTAAGTTTAATTAAGTAAGTTCCAAAACCCAAAAAAATTTCAGTTTACTCCAGTAATGTTTTTGCATTTTGGCTTAAAATATTCACTTCATGTATGTTTTCAAATATGTGTAATGCATGCATGTGCATATATGAACAGGATCATGGCTGCACAGGGATTTGGCTGTCATCCAATTGAAGACTCAGAAAGGAAAGGGACTGTTGTATGCTGAAGTGGTGGAAAAAGAAAGAGAGATGATGAGAGGGAGGACTGATAGGGAAGGAGGGAGATGGTGAGGATGGAAATACTGACCAACGCGGGTTCAGGGCATTAGAGGCTCCTTATCTACAGTATGTGTGTCCATGGGGGGGGGGCGCGTGTGTGAATGAGTGCGTGTGTGTGAATGAGAAAAGAGGCATGTGTTCGTGGTGCCGCTATCTTATCTGTGGTGCCGATTATCTGTCCATGCATGTCTATGTACTGTGTATGTACTGTTCACATACTGTATATGTATGCATATTTCTCAAAGTTGAAATGGACAGTATATCTCGGTATTCAGGTATGTGTGTTGAAAAGATAGCATGGTTGAGTGATTGTGTGTGGGAGAGATGCTTTGTGCTGTGTCACTCCCAGCATCACATGCCACAGGGTTTAACTTTTCCGTCAACACTGTTCTGACTTCAGAAAGGGAGAGAAAGAAAGCAAAGGAGACTGGCGGGGGAGAGGAGGTCGTGTATGTAAAGGGAAGGAAGGTACAAAGGAGAAAGAGGAGAAGAGAGGGCTGTTTCTTAAGAGATACTTGAGACGTAGAAATAAAAGTGAGAGGTGGAGTGTGAAGGAATCGGAGTGGATGTGAGGAAAAGGGACAGGCTTTGAAAGGTTTAGTATAAAAACTTAAGTTATGCAGATGTGCATTTTGAGGTATGTTCACTTTAAAAGTCCCTAACCGATTATTTTCAGTCTGTTAATGTGTTCTTTGCCCTGAAGGCAAACTCCCTATGAAAATATGTGAATCCACCCAGATTTTCTGGTCTAATAAATTCCTGTGTAACATCTTAGACATAGAAAAATGGCGAGAATCTATATAAGAGACAAACTCATCATGTAAAGTTAGACTTTTATTGTTAGAAAGGTTTTTATTGTTGTATCTTCCAATGGTGTGCTGGTTGATAGAACCATTGTTGCTATGAAATGGCCTGACTGTGATTTTGAATCAAATGAATGCTATCATTCATTAGTTACTTCAATAAAGTACAAGTACCTTCAGAATGGTACTTAAGTACAGTACTTGATTAATAATAATCATGTCACCACTTGCAAATTAATGTAGTCTACTTTGGTAAAAACGCAGGGTCCAAAGTTGTCTGAACAGCTCCTGGTCAGTGAAGACAGATCTGCAGTTGCTGCATTGTTAGAGCAGCTGTTGACACTCAGGATCTGTGCATAAGTGGAGCTGCGGGTGATGCCGGGGTCACACTCACCGGTGCTGCTTTGCTCCAGTTTAGCTGTCTGGACCAAGAAGGCATCGCTGGTGGAGACCGCAGCATTCTTTGCAGGGTTCACTGAGCGGTTCAGTCAGCTGCCCGTTATTCACCAGAACCATGGCAGGATTTAGTTTGAGCTAAGTTTAAAGTTTGGACATTGGATTAATCGCAGTAAATAGATCAAGCACAAGATCATTTTAAGCTATTAACAAATAACAATTAGCTCAAATCAAATTACATTGCCTGCTGTTTTGTAGTGAAATTTCCACATAGCAGCAGAATTAAACAAATCAGCAAGATGAGTTGTGGAACAGTTGATCTATTTTGAATCCCCCTCGCTGTTTGGATGATCAGAGGATGACGAAGGAGTACATCCTGCTTCCCCCATCTGTTCTACGCTCTGAACCCGAACTTAGCTGAAGAGTCGAGGTGAGCTAGTCCCCAGCTGATGATAAAAAAAAAATGGGGAAACACTCAGACATTGATTTTAAATTGGCTAATCAAGAGTAACAGTCAAATTAATTAATGAGTTCTCAAAGGTCTTAAAGAGAAGTTTTGACAGGAGCCTTTTTTCATCTAATAATTGCATTTAATTTAGTCAATAAAACTAAAAACAACAGCATTTTTAAGTTATCTTACTGAAAGTGAAAGAGATGCACAGTCTGGAAATACTGTTGTGCAGCTAACTGAAATAAATTGCACACAGTAAAATTCCTGCCGTGGTTTCCCTGTAATCCTGTGGGGTTTCCTCTAGTTTCCTCCCACATTCCAAAGACATACAAACCAGGTGGACTGGAGGCACCAGATCACCCACAGGTGTAGCTCTTTGTGAGCTCTGTGATGGCTTGGCGTCCTGTCAAAGGGTGTATCCCTGCTTTCCACCCAGTGAATGCTGGGATAGGTTCCAGACACGCATAACTCTGGACAGTGAAGTGGGTCCCAACTCCCACGTAGAAACCACATTAAAAAGTCTCTCATTATGTGCATTAGCACATGAGGTTGTGATAGGATATTTTTGCTTTACGTGGTGTGAAAATTACTAAAATAAATGGTTAAAATAGTTAAATGATTGCTTAAATGGAATTGCCTTATATAACGTCAAATAAATTAACAAATATCAAGCTAAAACATGTTTTAAGTTCTGATGTACTGACATATTTGACATATTTCTATCAAGATTATAATAGATTTCTGTTTTCAAGAGGTAAAGACTCTGTTTGTCTCAGTATTTCAGTAGTTATTTGGCACACATGCAATGTCAGTCTCTAAACATGCTGATACCAGAATGTCTTTTTTGTGTGTGTGTTTTTTTTTTGTTTTGCTCACATTCATGTTTGTGTGACAATTTATAATTAAAGCTGTCATTGTCTGAATCTAAACCACTTTGGTTGTTTAAGCATTCATCTTCACTTGAAGCATTATCTGTGTTTCTGTCGCTCTTATCTGGCCAGATGAGAGATCTACAGATGACTTTCAAAAAGGAAACTAGTTGGCGGTTTTTGTGTCGGACAAAGGGCACTTGAACAGGATACATGGCTGTTGAAAAGCTGTATTGAGGTGGAACCTGCAGCTCTCTGTCTTTCTTTGTTGAATGACACGCTGTCTTATGTGTGATTTCTTTGTCCTGCAGCTACCTGAAGCGTTTCAAGGTTATGAAGATCAAGGTTCTGCGTTCGTGGTGCAGACAGATCCTCAAAGGCCTCCACTTCCTGCACACCAGGGCCCCGCCCATCATTCACAGAGACCTGAAATGTGACAACATCTTTATCACGGGGCCCACTGGCTCAGTGAAGATAGGGGACCTGGGTTTAGCCACGCTAAAGAGGGCCTCGTTTGCGAAGAGTGTCATAGGTAGGAAAGTGCATGCACACAGCCACTGAACACACAAATTCCCTATCTCTTGCATGCACACATACCTGTCCGCAGTCAGACATAAACTTATATATATCGGAATGAAATGTTTAGAGTTGTGAAAGTGGAGAAAGCAGAACAACCGACTTTATTTATGCAGGTTTGCCATAACAATAACTGCTTTACACACACGTCCACTCATTCTGTCTTGTATAAGCAAAGACATGAACACAAACACATTCTGTACCAATACACACTCCTTTTGTAGATTAACTTTACTGCTTCTAAAATGTCTGGTTGTAAAAGCAAACCGCAGGTATTTGAAAAGTGAAATACACACCAGATAGTCTGCTGGTAAGCTAGGATTAAGCTGTCCGGAGATGTGATGGTTGCACACACACACCAAAGACACACCCCAAACACACACACTCTGCATGTAATACACACTTCAGCTCAAGTCTAGTGAGAGTGTCTGCTTTGCTCCATATAATGACTTGGCTGCCATTCAATAGTCTGGTTGTATAGTTGACCACAGGTATTCTGGTATTCATACATATACTCACACACGAGTACATGGATGCGCATATTCTCATGTACTTGAGGCGAGAATGATATGCTTTGTAAATCTCACAGCTGCTTTGTAGTAATTAGGCAGACCTCAAGTATCTGGACACTCACAGAAATCCACACACACACACACACACACACACACACACACACACACACACACACACAAACAAAAACACACAAACAAAGCTAGTACGTGGTACCAGTAAGTGAGTTTGTAATTTAAAATTCAAAACCACCATTGTGTTGCTTGGTTCTGGAGCAATGAGGATATACAGTATTACACTACAGAACTACAGTGTTTCTCAGAAGGAATATTTTAAAAAATGAATTACAATTACATACCCTTTTAAGATACTGAGTCTAATATGATGACTAAGAGATTTAAATTCCCAGCACAATATAATAGTTCATTGTTTTTCCTCTCCTTTTCTTCAGGAACCCCAGAGTTTATGGCTCCGGAGATGTATGAGGAGAAGTATGATGAACTTGTAGACGTTTACGCCTTCGGGATGTGTATGCTGGAGATGGCTACCTCAGAGTACCCCTACTCCGAATGTCAAAACGCTGCCCAGATCTACAGGCGGGTTACCAGTGTAAGTCTTCATTTCCTGTACAGTATGAGTGTGACAGACAGAGTGAATGCCTTTCGCTGTGAATGATGGATGGCTGTGGGGAGTTGTGACATTCATGCCCTGTTTGTCTTTCTCGTCTCTGATCTCCATCCTCTACCATCCGGCCCTCGCTGCCACTCCCCCATACTTGTTTACTGACTGTATTAATAAGTTTGGCATGAGCTGCAGAAGATCAAGTCATATGACTGTGTTTTTGTACTGATTACTCTCTCTCTTATTCTTCTTCCCTCCCCACCCCTTCTATAGAGCAATACCAAGCAAGCCGTCAGTTCAAAACAAATGTTACCTCAAAGAATGTTGTTGTTATGGCCGTGACCATGACACTTTAACCCTGGAGAGAACATTTCTTCAGTATAACTAAATGTCTTACACTGACTTGAAATGAAGAAAGTAATTAAAGTTTAGTTAGTTTTTTTTTTTTAAATATTCTGAAAGGTTGCAAAGTGTCCATCGACCACAAGCTCGAACCTTTATCAGAGTGAATCTCCATTTTCCTATTGGATCTATTTATTGACAGACAAAAACACTCTAGCATCAACCCCTCTGATTGAAATGCCCCTAATTCACTTTTAGTTTTTGTAACATTTCCAACGTTTGCTAAAATGTAGATGACAGTTGGCTGGAAAAAAATGAGACAGAGACCAAAACACAGACAGAGCGGACAACAGATGCAATCAGAGGCTGTTTTAAGTTGAGTGCTGCTGAGGTCATTACCCCAACACACACACACACACACACACACACACACACACACACACACACACACACACACTCAGACGAGAGCTGCCTCCCTCCTTTCCTCTTGGGACTCAGTTCAGCTTTATGGAGGCTGACAGTGATGGTTAATGGACCAGAGGAATTGACTAGAAATCTCTCTCTCTTTTTCTCCCTCTATCCTCCTCTAGTTGCTCCATTATTGCTTATCTTCTTATCATGCCTTTTATTACAATTCAGTATAAGCTTTTATTGGAAACAAAATAATTACAATACAAGTTTTTGCAAAAACCGTCATTTCAAACTTAGGGATAATTTTTACCAATATCTCTAAATATTTGGCTGTATAATACTACAGAAATGCATTGCTGTTTATAGCTCATGGTTGAGTGCAACATCCTCCCCAGCTAAAACCAGTGCTTCTGTTACCTCTGGTGAAGTCTTAGGTTAAATTTTAATGGTAACTTTGGACACACACTGGCAGCAGTGAAGGGTTTTTTGTTTTCCTTTTTAATTATGTGTTCCATTTTTTATATCACTTAAAGTATTTTAGATAATAACAGGACTTGGGATTCATTTTTACAAATGTTGCTTTTTCAAGTTTTGTTTATATTATTTTTGTATACCTTATATGATTTACTGTGTATTCAGTTTAAATTTTCAGTTCAGTAATGGAATTGGTCAAATCCTTTCAGTGGCCATCTATACTATCTGAGCAGCAAATTCAAATTGAAGGGATTTGGATTAAGATTGCCTCTCTGCCTCCAACCACAACTGTGAGAGAAAAGAACCTGTCCTCCGTCTGTCTGTATTCTGTCATCTTTTTCTGTTTGCTGAAACAAAGAATTAATTAAGACCGTGTATTTCAGTGCATATGTCCATTTGGCCCCCTCTCTCCCTGCTCCTTTATCCTTTCCCTCGCCCTTAAATCACATCCTCAGTTTGATTGAACCATATTTGATTATCGTTGCAACCTCAGACTTTGGGTTCACAACTCTGTTTGTGTTTGTGTTTGCGTTAATCGCAGTAATCTCATACACAGGAGTCATGCTTATCAGATCAGCAAAACAAGTTGTTAAACAACCAACTTCAGTTGTCTGTATTTGTTATTGTCACACACACACACACACACACACACACACACACACACTCACAACCTTGTGACAACCCCAGGGTGCCCCAGTCACCTGCTTCCTTTAATTTCACTGCCTAATCCATCCTTACAGCTTTACACCCTCCATTTCACCCTTTGTCTGTCCTCACAAAGTTAGAAACCTTAATTGACCCCTGATGTGTTTAAACTGTAACTTCAGAGAATAAAACATTAAATGTGAAGGTAAACTACTACAGTACTACTCTGACAGCTCACTGGATCAGCCTTTCAATTAAATATTGTTTAAGGACTTTGTAATTTAAATTCTACTTTTTTTGTCTATTGTGCCATTTCTGGACATTACCCTTGTATTTTCTTTTCTTCTTGGTCATCTATTTACTGATAATCAGTCTCTCACATTGTCACAAGCTGAATCTGAATTTGCAGCCTGGTCTGTCAGTCGGACCCCAAAGAAAGTTGCTCAGCACAGTGGTTCCCAAATTGGTGCTTGGGTTCCTTTTTAAAGGGCTGCAGGATAAAAATTCAAAATCAATAAAAAAAGGTTGTGAGACAAACAACAGAAGAGTAAATCAGAAAAAATAATTTATGCTTTACAATTTTTTATTGTTTTATAAATCTATATTTATTTTCTCATACATCTTTTCTTTTTTTCTTACTGGATAAGTGTAAGTCTTCAAGCTTCTAAAAGTATTTAAAAGAAAATAAAAAACGGGGAAAAAACACAATTTGAATGTCCAAGTCATACGGAAGCAGACATTGCTTAATTTCAAGAGGTCACAAGAGGTTTTAAGAGGTAAAGAGACAGACAGGACCGGATGGCCGGTAAAAACCTTTTGGATTTTTTGGCGGTCTACCGGCCTACCGATACGGCGGCACACTGGGATTTGTCCCGGTATGCCAGATGGCCAGTACACCACTGCCTCTGAGAGTGCAGGGGAGTGAGGCAATACATTTTATGGCTCATGTTATAGTACCTTGAAATGCAATGTTGTTGAGGTACTCCATGGAACATTCCTTACCTCCAATCAGCCTTGTTAAACTGAAATCTTGCTTTCCCTCCGTGTCGCTCTCCTTCACCCTCCCTTCTTCTGTCAGACTTAATACCATTACTTCCTCCATCAGTCCTAACTTTGTTTGGCCCTGGAATCTCAGAACGTGTGTGTGTGTGTGTGTGTGTGTGTGTGAGAGAGAGAGAGAGAGATGGGGGTTTGTTATGTAATGGTGGGCTGGGGGGTTGCAGGAGAGAAAAAGGCCAAAAGAGTAAAGAAGGACAGGAGGAAGGGAAGACTGGGCTGGAGGGAAAGAGCAGAAGGAGGTGGTCATTTTCTGGCACAAACAGGTTGAGATAAACAGTCAGTCAGTCTTTCTGTTTGTCTGCGGTAAGTTAGCCAAAACTATTCCCAAGTCATCTGTCAGTCAAACAGACCTCTAGTCTACTTGTTTCAGTACTTTTTAGGTAAGGTACGTACAATTTCAATTTCTTTAAATTATCTTAAACCTGTCCTTTCTCATGTTCCTCCTGCCTGTATAAACTCTCTGTGAGTTAGTTTGTGCATTTGTATTTGATGTATTAGAAAATGTATATCTGTTAGAAAACGTTTTGATCTGTGTAAAATACTTGAATGTCTTGTTGATTATTTCACCAGCCTGCTATCTGTTTTTAATAAGATGCATTTCAGGTGCACGCTACTCAGCCAGGACTTTTAACACATAACAAACAATTCATTACATGACTGACCAAAAACTTTGTTGACATATTATTATACACCGTAGCATCCTCCAAACATGTGGATGACAGATGGAGAGAATGTAGTTATTTTCTGTAGCTACCTTTTTATTTATTCAGGATTTAGCTTCAGCTGCTTTCTCTCTTGTCTTTGCTTCAGTCTCTCCATGTTCCTCCATGAACAGTGTTAGAACAAAAATGGCTGGTCATTAAGAATGCCTTCTGGCGAGCTGTGTAGCTGAACTTCTATTCAGTGTTCGGCTTCTGAATGGTCTACATAAAATGTGATGGGCCTTTAGAGGTTTTTTGTTCTTAGTTACTTGTTCATGCCAAAAGAATCCATTATTATGATATCCATTATCATGGTATCATATGTTGCCTTTTAACTGTTTCTGGATCCAGTTGCTCCTTTTTCTTCTGATGCACTGGGCTTCCCAGTGTTGCCTTTTCCTAATATCAGACCTCAGGAGTGTCAGACTCAGAATGGGTCCCTGCTGATGCTTTTTATCAGTGTTTTCCATCAATATGAGCTCTTGTTGTCTTAATTGGCTCTAAACGGCTGTGATTCATTATTTTTATTTCACTGACGTAGTTCAGTTTGATTTAATTAGTGTCAGTTGATCCTGCAGTATGTAATGGGAATTTTGCAGTTAAGTCTTTAAAAATCAACAAATCTAATATTTGAATCTAAAGATTCATATTTCAGACCACTTTCCTTATTTTATTTGTCCTGGTTTCTATTTTCCTATTCTGAAGAATAAGTTTATTAACAAAAAAGAGCAAGTACATATACTAATGTTTTCTTGGACAAAAATAAGTGGTTTAACAACAGCACATGTATGTACAGTATGTCCATGCATATGTGTGATCCACCCACTAAAAGGTTCCTCGTCTTCACTGCTCTTCTTTTTGTGTGTGCAGGGAGTGAAGC
The DNA here is from genome assembly GCA_031216445.1 of Lateolabrax maculatus. NCBI lineage: Eukaryota > Metazoa > Chordata > Actinopteri > Acropomatiformes > Lateolabracidae > Lateolabrax > Lateolabrax maculatus. The sequence goes on from CM062211.1 coordinate 11,354,346, forward strand.
CTGGCAGTTTTGACAAGGTAGCTATTCCTGAGGTAAAGGAAATTATAGATGGCTGCATCAGAACAAACAAGGATGAGAGGTGAGACACACACAAAAAAAACAAACTTTGATTTTTGGGGGATTTTTTTTGATTCTTTAGCATAACTTTGTGAGATTTGCATTCAAGCTCATACTTTATTAAAATAAAATAGATTACATTATCACCACTACACCCACTGATGTTTGATGGCAAGATCACCCCCTTTCTAAATCCGTTGTGATTCACAGCTTCTTGGTCAGAAAAAAAATGTCCTCTGTTCTCTCTGCTCATGCAGTGGGTGTGCAGAAACATTCACCATACCCTGTCTGCTGCTTTAGAGACTCACCAAAGATGAACTTTCTCACTCTCTTGCACTCTTTGTCTTTCTTCACGTACTCCCTCATTATTATCCAAATTCCTTGGTCTCTTGGTGAGGATAGTCATCTGATTGTTTTTATCTTTTGTAAGAACCATCAGAAGGTCCCACAAACTAAATGACACAATGTGAAATTTATGTGGAAGGCTGTCCCAGGACTAAACGTTGTCAACATGTTGTGATTCCCAACAGATTAATGAAGTACCACGTCTTTTCCATTAGCTTTTCTGCTGGAGACCAGCTCACAAGGCAAGGCAGTATGACGAAGTAAATCCTCTCTAACATATCTATCTACATATCTATTTTTTTTGGTTCCTCTAGGTATGCTATAAAGATCCTGTTGAACCATGCGTTCTTCCAGGAGGACACGGGGGTCAGGGTTGAGCTGGCAGAAGAGGATGATGGGGAAATGATTGCCATTAAACTCTGGCTGAGGATAGAAGACGTCAAGAAGCTCAAAGGCAAGGAATTGTTTTATTTTTTATCTAATTAAAGAAATTGAAATAGGAATATTGTTTGTCATTCCTCAAGTGTTACCCTCATTCGGAGCCATTGTGAAATAACCCATAAACACATTCTTTTAACCATATTTGTCACAATTTGGCGATATGTTGCAGCTTTCCTTAGCTGTTAAAAAAATCAATATTTAGCTGTTGGAAAATCAAAGCACTTATTTTAGTAAATAACTCATAACATTGTATTCACACCAAACATTTTAATAAGACAGAGGCAACCGTCTGACCAGCCATTTGTAACTTATTTGCAGGAAAATACAAAGACAACGAAGCCATCGAGTTTTCCTTTGACCTGAACAAAGACGTCCCTGAAGATGTGGCCCAGGAAATGGTATATACAATAATGACACAAGGCGGTACAAGTAGTGGGAGGAAGTGATGAATTTAGGCAAGAGAGAATAACAGAAGGGATAATGGATGGACAGAGGTAAGAAATGGGGCCTGTTTGTTAACAAAGGTATCTGTGTGACTTCATCTAACTCCCCAGGTTGAGTCTGGCTACGTTGCTGAGGGTGACCATAAGACCATGGCCAAGGCTATCAAGGACCGCGTGTCTTTGATCCGGAGGAAGAGAGAACAGAGGCAGCTGGTACGGGAGGAACAGGAGAAGAGAAAACTGGAGACTGAACAGCTGCAACAGCAACAACAGCAACAGCAACAACAGCAACAACAACAACAGCAACAGCAACAACAACAACAGCAACAACAGCAGCAACAGCAGCAACAGCAACAGCAACAACAACAACAGCAACAGCAGCAGCAACAAGAGACACTCAAAACTTTACACACACAGGTTTGTTGAAAAACATACCCACATACTTCGATCTGGCACTACACATTCATCACAGTCTTTTACATTGATGCATCATTTTATAATTCATGTTCACTGGCTGTTTTTCAGATTCAGACTTGTGTACAGTGGGAGTGTTTTACCTCTCTAAGAGGTTTTTCTGTTTTGTTACTTTTTCTTCAGTTTGACCTTAGTTTGTGTTTGCTTGTCTGCAGGCAGAGGCAGAGGAGACTGAAGTGGAGCAACAGCAGCTTCTCTATCACCAGGCCGGCATCTCACACACATGTAAGACAAACTAAAAATAGTAGATACAGTTGATATTGTAGATACACATTCTGCAGATATATTTCAGTCTGCTAAGGTCCTTGAACACTTAAATGTATTAACACCTAGGGCCTCATTTATAAAATATGTATGTATGCATAATTTATTTAGAATTTAGATTACTTCCATGGTATGCTTATGTTTGACTCATAAATGGTCACAACTTTGTTCCAGCACATCCATCTCTAAAAACATGTGACACATTACTGTATACATCTAACAAAATATTTGCTGGGCGGACACCCATCATCATCACGAGCCAAGGGTTATTCCAGTATCATATTGTCAATGTCTTCCTGTAAACCAGGGGCAGCCATTGTTGTGTTATGTTTCAACTATGGCAAACAATTTACAGTCATCCTGTTGTAAATTGGAAACGCACTGGAACTATTAATTCTTCCTTCCTGTAATTGTGTGCCATTGAAGTTGTGCGCTTTATAGAAGCATAACTTTCGTTTTTGTAAATAATAACTTGATTGTGAGCTTCTGTTCAAGACTTTCCTTTCAGATGGAGTTTATTAGACATCAGGAGACACGGGACTCAAGGTTTTCCCTCCTGATATCTGTCTCTTTCTCTCTCAGCTGAAGGAGGTATGGACAGCGGCCAAGGTTCCTCAGTTTTCTCCTCAGACTCCCCCCACCTGGGTCAGCTGACCATGTCGTACAGCTGCCCAACCTCCACCCAGCCCCCTTCCCAGCCCCAAACCCCCTACCCCTCCACCCCCTCTGCTACCCCGCAGCAGCACCCAGGCTACCCCCAGCCGCCGCAGCCAATGGTGAGTGGTGATGTTATCCAAATTAGACTTGCACTTATGAGGACGAGGTCATGTTTAAAACATCTGTGAGTGGTGCTATCCTCACAGGTGTGCTGCCATTGACAGTTTGAAGTGAGCACTACGTTGTGTTTTGGAGTGGGAGTGAGTTGGAATGAAGTTTGCAGTGTTTATGAGTTTATGAGTAGGCTGGGAATTGCTGGTATGTGTTGAATTAAATACACAACAGAATGTTGACGGGTTTTTATTTAGAGATGATCACCTCTGATCTGAAAAAGAGGATTACTAGAAGATATTTACTTGACTTACACAATCAGTCAGTTAATAACACAATTTGATATTTATTCTATTCTCATCCAGTTAGTTGGCAAGCAGACCAGTAACCCAGGTAGTCAGTCAACCCCTTACTTTCATAGTATGCCAGCAAACCATTCATTTTCTTTATGTATTTCATGTTAGAATTCTGTAAATCACTCTCTTCAGCCTACATGATGCCATGCATCCCTCTTTCCCTCAATGCTGCCATTTTTTCAGCCAGTTACCTCTTTCTTTCTCCTTCCCTCAAGCCTCCTCATTCTGTATATTAAAATCCATACTTTTTTGCAATGCTCCCTCATTTACATATCTAGTTGTTGCATCTGTTGTTTATTTTATTTTATTTTTTTTTGTTGTTGTTACGTTGTTTATTTCTTTGTTTTCATTTTTTTAAACTTGTTTCATACATTGATAGTTGACCCCCATGCTTTTTACTTTACTTATGCAGAAGCATCAAATTCTGGAAAAAATGCCAAACACGTGGAATAGAAAAGCCAACAGTGTTATAAAGTAACACACTTTGTTTGATGTCAGGTGATGTCATTATCCATGCAGTATGCTCAGGATTTTTGGGATTTTAGTGTATTTGAAGAATTTTTCCAAAGAGATAATTTTTCATTTAATTACATTTGTTCACAAATGTAATTAAATTGTGTAATTAATTGTGTAATTAATCACAATTGTTTATGCTTTCTCGTACAAAGTAAATCATCGTTCGATTTAAGACATTGTTTAAATATGCAAGAAGTTTTATTTATGATATCATTAGAGATTTTTGTTAATTGATTAGATTTTTTTTGTCATGCATAAATAATATGCCCAGCTCAAAACAAGTTTACAAGACACCATTATTAAGAAATAGAAAAAGAAGAAACCAGGAACCACAAATAACAACATAAATTAACAGACCTAAAAAATAAAAAGAGATATATTTGAAGACGAAACTCACATTTACATTACATTCATTTGGCACTTTTTTGTCCAAAGCGACTTACAATAAGTGCATTTGAACTCATAGGAATAAGAGCTAGATTTAATCAAATATTTTGCAATTCTCCGTAAAAAGACTGCTTATAGTTATTTTCTTAGATTAAAAGTAAAGAAGTAAATTAGAAGTATGCAACTTTTGTTTATTTGCATGTGATTCACTGAATACTGATGTATTGTTTATCTTCACAATGTTGACTGGGCATGGTTTCTATTCCTCTCTTATGGCCGGGGAGATTAACTCACTCAGGGAATGTTCACTGAGCATACTTGCTGTTTGAACTATAACTCTCCTCAGTTGTTGACCTTTTAGATGAGTCACATTCCTCGCTCACCTAATAAGTACATACTAATGGAGAAGTGAGCATTTGTTCATTTTCCACCCTAGATTTTTCCATCTGGTGACCTCTGTCTTCAAATGTTGTGATAATTTAATGTTCAACTGGATGATCATTCAGATAATTTAATCATGGTTTTGTCTTTGGTTTTTAGGTCTGTCTTTGAAGTAACGTAACTTTTTCAGTAGGCTTATTTCTTTATCAAAGGTCATTTCTTGGAACCAACAGACTCCGTTTAGACAAACTGTCTTATCGACAGATTGGTTTATTGTGTTAGGTAACTACTTGATTAAATATATTGAATAATCATTCTCTCCTTTTATGTAAAATTGTGTTTATTTGTTTTCTTATTTTGTTTTAATTTGACCTAACTTTTTTACGTTTCTTTTGTCATTGTTCTGTTGCAGTCGGTCTATCATTTGTCTTTACAACATTCATTCAAAAGTTCATTAATATTTCATTGTTGTTCCATTCTTAACAGTATGATACAGAATATGTAAAGGTTACACTCTATTTAGAAATGTGCTGTTGGAAAAGCTAAAGCAGATACACCTACAAAGTCACTGGTGCAATGCAATGCAATCTTCCCTTTACAGATTCAGTTTTTTTCTAAATCCTTTAATGATTTAGGAGCTGCAGTCTTGCTTGTGTATTAAGATGTTATTATGGAAATAACATCAAGTATTTTTTTTTCACAAATTTGAAATGTAAAACTGTGACTTAGTATCCCTATTTATTTGATAACTTTTTTCATCATATAATTGACTTTGTTTTGTGTATTCCTCACTTAATCCTTAAGTTGTCATACGTGTGTCTTATTGTTCCTTTTACTGCTGTTTTCTATGTTGAGGTTATTATTTTGTGTGTTTTAATTTCTTTGTTTGTTTTTCATGTTGATCCCACCCTCTTCCATCACCCCTCCCTGGCCTACAGCCTGCGTTGCGCCGTCGTCGAAGTCGTAGCATGTCTGTTTGCGTCCCCCCCTCCAGCTACTCCTTTTCCCATTTTCTTCCGTCCCTGGCTGTTCCTCCAAAGCAGCCCTCCACCCCTCCTCCAGACCTGTCCTCCTCATCCTCCCATACCACCACCTCCCCCTGCATGCCTCTCGCAGCTGAGAGGGACACATTCGCTGGGCGCCTCTCCAAGGCCCTGGAGACAGTCCTTCCCCTTCACTCTGCCTCCTCTCTGCCCAGGGCCAGGCAGCGGAGGGCCAGCCTGCCTGCCTTGTTCTCCACCCCTGTAGGTTCACAATCACAATTTCCAGGGGCCACAGTGGTGGTGAGAACCAGAGAGAGGAAGGAAGAGACAGAAAGATGAGGGATATGGGCCACACTAGTGTCTGAAAGTAGATAAAACTTTTAAAACATGTATTTTTGTATTAATAGAAGAGTGCCCAGTGTCATTTTGTAGGAGAACCCATGACAAAGTCAGTGTACTGTTCAAATACCAGCAATTTGTTCTAATGACTAGATGACACAGTGAATGAAAGGACCGTAAATGAAACAGCTTGTATTACTCATGCTGATGCAGCACAGTTTTTTTGTCACAGTATTGTACAACTATGTAGAGCCAAATGAGAAATGGTTAAACAACCACATTAAATCAGAAAGTGGCATTTATTTGCTAGTTAATTGAAAAATGCAAGGTAAGATCTTTCATTTACCACTACCACTGCATTCTTCCTAGCCTCCTTTACTTAATATCATTAAAATCTATCATATTCAGAGTTAACTTATTGATAAAAATCTTCTACAGTATAAGGAGAGCTGAGCTAACAATGTAGCAAGGAGGTTTAAAGTGTCAATACCGTACGTTGGCATGAAATCTGATCGTACTGCATTAAATCAGTAGAAAAATGCTACATCTATATTCTAAATTCCAGGCATTTTAAGTGTCAAGTTTGTCTTGAGTAAGTAGATTAGTGTGACATCAGTGTTTGTTTAAGCTTAGTTTGCTTTCAGACACTGCTGTGAGTCCGTCATTCTACCCATTCACCTCTCTTTAACTCTCTCTTTCTCCCTCCGTAAGACCACCATGTGCTCATATTAAATACAGATTGACTGTCTTGAGCTTTAACTCTGCCCTATGATACAAATGCCTAATGTCATTTGCATCTGCGATCAAGAAAAGTGCTCGCTTGCCAGAATCTTTTTTATTAAATTGGTCATTGTGGCTCATGGTTGACACCCAGGGTGTGCCCCCCTTTTAAGCATTTTTACTTTACAACTGAAGACAACATTGTAAACAGCAAGCGTGTCTAGAAAGTAAAATCCTCAGCATCAAATCATAAATCAGTCCGCTTCAATTGATGTTAGTAAGTGAAAAATCCTGGTTCCAATTTTCCATTCCTGAACAAAAACTATAACACAATTTATAATTTATTTTATTTTTAATTAAACTCCTCATCAGGCTTTTTCCATAAGATTTACACATTATCTATATACAAGGTCAAAGTGATTGACCAAGTTTTGACTTGATCATATAAATTATCATCTATCTTACCATTTTTCAAGTTTTTTTTATCTTAACATGAAGTTGCAAGTACTTAGTTTGAAAGTCAACATTTTGAAGCTCTATAATAAAAGACAGTTTTCCTGAGTGCAGATGTAACAGGATATCATTGAGTTTATAGCCAACATTTAGCCTTTCTTCTCTTTGTATTTACTACCCCACTGCGTATCTACCTGTGAGCTCTCACGTTGTCTCCCACTTTTAATGTCTTGTCGTTGGATTGTCTGCTTGTCTGCTTGTCTTTGTGCTGTACCAGTCTGTCTCTTGGCCTGTCTTCCTGTTTAACTACAGCTATGTGTCTTCACATTACCTGTTTGCTTCATTTCATCACCCCTTTTTACAGCGGTTAGGTATATTCTGTCCTATCTTAACCATATCATTTTGTTTCTACTCTGGAGAGAGAATATATGTCCCTTTTTTCTCTTGGTATTGTTTTGAAATGATGCTCTTTAATACACTATTTTCTCCATTTCATATGGGCCTTTTCTGTCATTCTCTGAGTCTCATTCTTAAATCCATTGTATCTCATTGTCGCTGCAGCATTCAATGCCGCACCCCTACAGTGGAGGAGCAGGAGGAGGAGCAGGAGGGAGCATCCCCCTCCCAACTCTCCCAGACCCCACTGCTATTTTCTTCCCTTCCATCCCTGAGCGCCCCATTTCCTTCTCACCTCCTCCCACTGGGCCTCCTAAGGCCTACAACACCCAGAGACGCAAGAGCACGTCCATTCTCGAGGCTCACACCCGACACTTCCAGCCTGCCTACACTCGCTATGGGAGCAACCTGCATCCCTTTTCTGGCATGGAGGGTGTTGAAACCCCCTCTCTCTTCATGCTTAATCCTGGTTTTGCAGCTGCTGCTCAAAGACTGGGTGTTGGGGAGCCGCTGCATCTCCCGGGACAATCGGACCCAAGTATGTACGGCTATAAAGACATGAGAGCAGAGCATGAGGAAGCAGTGAGGAGACTAAGTCTAAATCAAGCTGCCTTATTGGACCATTATGAAGCAATGGCATATGGAGGATACCAAATGACTGCACATCAGTTTGGCCACTTGAGTTTCCATCAACAGAGGCAAGCAGCAGCTGCAGCTGCTAGTATGGGATTTGATCCTGTTCCTCCTCCTCAACCAGGGTTCTTGCATCCACACATCATGCAAAGAATGAGTGCACACAGCCCAATCCCTTCACCCTTACCTCCCATGAGTGCGTCCACTGGAGGCTCTGTTTCTTCTTCATCCTCTGATGGATGCTATCCTCCACCACAGCATGCTTCTTCTTCCGCTTTCCCTATTTCTGCACCTCCAGTAATGGTTGACGCCCCACCACCAACTGGAAGTGTGTTTGAGTTCCATTTAGCTGCAGCCGCAGCTGCTGCTGCTGCCGCTGGAGACCCAAGCCTCCTGGCATCCAGACTTTACCGGGCCCGAAGGAGCTCCATGGACCTCCCTCTAGATGACAACACTGGAACCGGATCAGGTGGTTCAGGCACATATAGCCGTCTCCAGCCAGTCACAGAAGAGCTGTACACATATGTCAGTCCCGAGCTCCCCTTACCTCCAGGAAGTCTTCTTCTTCACCACACAGGTGTAACTGCAAAAGAAAGAAGCCCAGAACCTTCTAGTGACTCCTTGGCCTCCTCTGATGCCGGGGAGTTCCAGTCACCTCCTCCCCCACCTCTCCTCCCTCCATTCGACTCCTCGGCTGCACAGTCCATCCCTCACTCATCCTCCGCTGTGCTCTACGATTCATCCGGAGGAGTCTTTCCCATTGATCCCCAGGGACATCCACCCTCCATGCAGAGCTTTCTCCCTCCCACTCCATCCTCTGAGCTCTTGCCTGGGGGAGCATCATCAACTCAGCTGGAGTCCCTGATCCAGAGTGCCTGGGCCCGGCATGGGGGGCTGATACCAGCCCAACCCGATATGACATACCATGAGTCATTGCTGGCCATGCAGGCCGCTAACCCTACTCTGGTACTGAGTTTAGACCTTAAAAACACCCCTAGACCCCTGGGTCAATTACTAGTTGGAATAACATAAGTTGCTTTTTTTAGCAAAGATCCACAACCAGCTGTTGATATATCGTTATCGCCATATTATAGCATTCGATGCTCTTTCTTTTTTTGTTTGACTGCAAATTTCCAACATCTCATAGATTGAGAATTTCATATCCAATGTATTGCCATAACCCTCTAATATTGGGAAGGCCATTAATACATACATTTTTCATAATATTGTGCCCATAAGGTCATTTGCCATCTCTAATTGTAAAACAAGAAACCTATTATTTAGAGTAAATTAATAGAAAATAGTGTAAATCATCAAGTAAAGTGAATCATTCTATGAAAAGCAGCTGAATTCAATTAGTAATTTGACCCAGAGGCCGTTATACCAATCCCTGTTGTTTTTTTTACCCTACCCAACCCAGGAGCCCCAGCTGATGCTTACTTGTCATCATGTCGTCTTTGGTTGTGATTTTAATCCCCTCGAGTCATATCAACACTACAGAGTGAGTCTCATGGTCTGCCTTCAGAATGTCTCACATTATGCTCTTAGCTTATGCAGTTTGTTTGTAGAAGAAGAATTTGTAGAAAACGTCAGTTAAGAGCGCCGCTTTAGTCGGCACTAAAGTAAGTAAGAATTTATAGATGAGCGCAGTGTGTGACATACAGCGAATCTGGGTACACCCAAGATCAGAAACATCTGATTTCATGTCCAACATAGGAGTCAGTGTGGTTAGTCAGGCAATAATTATTTTAAAAGCAACATTCAGAAGGTAGTATTTGAGACAAACTCTGGTATACAAGCTTTATAAGCAACCGTCTAAGCCCCCTCATTTCTGTGTTTATGTTGTATATTTGATTTTTTTGTCAATATCAGTAAGTAATATTTTGTCTGTATGTTCATATATGAATGTATATGAGAAATGTGTGTTTGTAGGAGTATACTGTATGCATGGTATACTTGAATTTTTGCTCTTACAAATCCAAAGTCCTTTTGGTCATAAGACAACATCAACTCCCTAGAATGGTGAGCATCATATATGTAAAAGCTTTAAAATATAGTTATGTATTCTATATACCTGTACATTTGAATTTTATGTTATGAATCTAAGAAAAATGATGATAAAGCAGTGAGACTTTGTTGATTTGTATGGACAAACACACAGAAACATACAACAAAACCAAGAGGGCTTAGACACAGCAAGCAATGTAACCATGCAGATAGACATTTCATTTGTATATTTTAGATTCTATCTGTTGTTTTGTGTTGTAATTGGTACAGTAAAGATATTGGCTTTAAGTCAGTTCTTTCAGACTGGAAATCAGCTTCCTAAACGAGGTTCAAAGGTCACAGTTCAAATTCATTAAACCCTTAGAATGCTTATATTGTCAGTGTCACTTTTACTTTCTTCATCGTTTACTTTGAACCATTTGCGATCACTGGCCTTTCTTCTCATTTCTTCAATCTATATCTGTCTTTACCTCTGTTTTTTCTTTCATGTCATTTATCTTAAGTTTTCTATCTTTCTGTAAGTTTTAATTACTAGATATCTGTGATGTGAAATTCTTTATCGTGTTTACGTGACTGCCTATGATGTTAGAAGAAGGTAGGTAGCAGTGTGTCTGGTGCAACATGCTTATGTAAGCTCCCACCACACTTTGTGAGGGTGGGCTTCATGACAAGTAAAAAGTTGCAAACAGCCTTCTAAGGGTTCAGTAAATAGAATGGGCATAATTGTCTGTATGCTGCTGTCCTGTGGTGCTGTAGCGTATTCGCAGGATTCAAGGAAGGAAAGATACAGCCCTGTTTGGCTTGATGCTCACTAGAAATGTACTACGATCAAAACTCAGATATGTGAATAATTACAAAGTTTTAACTTGAGTGGAAATACAAAGAATACCTGCATCATTTCAAACCAATCAGACTTGGTTTGAAGATTGAAATCATTGTCAGGTTTTTTTTCACGTGGTGGGGTTTAGGACGTGCCACACAGTGTCAGGATGAAATTTCAAAAAAAAAAAAAAAAAAAAAAAAAATTTACAGTATATTCGAGTAGAAATCTTATTCTCTAATAAACTTTCTGAACATGATTGTGTCAGGCTATGTGGCAAGCTCTCTCAATCTGCCATCAAACACATACAAACATGACTCAGGCAGGCAGCCGGTTTTACTTTACCACCATCCTCAGGAACATAATCATGACTCATCATGATGCCTGTGTTAAATTTAGGTTAAGTAATTCAGTTTAGTTTGGTGTCAGTATTCCAGCTTCTACTTTGTGCTTCATTGACTTATTATCACTACCAATCACTTAGGGTCTGACCTGCATGTAAAAAAACAACCCCTGTACTGTACTTACACCCTGCCTAACCCCAGTACTGTGCCTGTACTGTTGTACATGCTACACTACAAGCTGTGTATATGTGTATATGCATACAGTAGGTATTGGTGTGCATATAACTGTTGACATAGATCGATGTGCATATGTGTTGTCCTTGTGCATGTGTGCACACACAAGAAGAAAATCTAGACTTAAAAACTGATCAATAGAGGACAGCCGAAGTACCTTGTGTTTGCACTCATGTACAGTTTCTGGTCTACAAGCTACAAACATGTTCTGATTATTTCTTGTTTTTCTCTCTCCTTGTTGCCAATCTCTTGATTCCCCACCTCTATCCTCCATCCTTTTATATTCTGCAACATTGCATCTCTTCCTCTATGTCCATCTTTCTGTCTGTCTTTCTCTGAATCCATTTCTCAGCAGCAGGTTCAGGTTCCCACCCCCCAGGCCAGTCCAGGACCCCCTCTGGTGGCTGCCACCACCCAGCCAGCTCCTCTTGGCGCCTCCCAACAGGTAAGACAACTACAGCAACTTCTTATACATCCAAACGTTTTCCCCTGTCATTCATCGCTTTTCTCATACTTTTAATACTGCATCCCCCTTGATGTCCAAACCGTATAAAGATAAAATACAAAATAACTCCACCCTATTTTTGTGCTTATGCATTAATAACTCAAATGTCGGTTTCTCTTTGAAGTTGTTGCCTTTGCTTCAGGGTAACCACTCCCACAGAGCTGGCACTTTGCCTGCAGGAATACCACAGTCTTTCTGAAGAACTGTGTGTGCCCCCAGTTCAAACCACTGCTATGAACTAATTGCAGCTGTAAACTGATTTGATTGAGCATGAAATTGAATGTTAATCAGAGATCAAATGTTTTTTTCGTCAGAAAAAGATGGAATGTAGACATTTTTCTATTCGAACAGGCAAGACAGCTATTCCCCCATAATGACATTCACCATGCTTACATAACAGTTCCAAACCTGATATTGTGTTCACATTTTACAAAAGTTTATTTTTTTGCTAAGTCATTTTGTAAGAGTGCTGTCACATGGTTGATGTCTCATTTTGGAGCAGGTTTCATCCAGTCAGAGCAGTACATCAATTCAGAGCCCCACACACACATCTCTGCCACAGGCATCTGCACAGGTACGTAAAGCAGCACCACTAATTTACATTATTGACACATATATACTGTATATGTAACACAATACATTACTAATGCACACAAGCTAGCTGTTTTTTCTTTGCAGACAGGTGTTGAATTTAATTTCAGATTGCCACACCTGTCTGCGGTCATTTTTACCAACACACATTTAATTGCTTATTTATATAGTAATTATGCACACTTGAAAATTTGCACACACATGAAAAAATGTAAGCTCAAGCCAAAAAATGACTCATACAAGTCTTCATACACGTCAGGGTTAGTTTGAGTTCAAAACAACTCTCCGTTAGGGTTGTTTTCCCATACACTGTAGATGTATTCATACATAGAAACAGAGACACACGTAGCAAAGCTCTACATAAACTTTTGAAATGTACAGCTGCATTTACACATGGATGTATGTGTATATGTTAAGAGTTTTTAAACATATACACTGACAAACAATGAGTTTTTAAGTCTTTCTAAGCTAAAATTCAATGTAAATTTGGTGTTATAATTGCATGTTTTGCTCGTCTTGAATTGCTTCTTTTTTTCACTGTAAACTCTTCGTCGGCTCAGTTTGTTTCTTCTGTTTTCTCTTCCCATTCTTTGGCTCACTCATTTGCATGCTGCCTGTGTTTATCACCGGGTTTGTTTTCATGTGTGTTTATACACGCCTACTTGTCTGTGTGCTTGTTTATTTGGTCACATCTTCACACAAAAAAATGGATGGCTGTATGTGTTTGTGTGTGTTTAGTTTTGTGACCTCAGTCCGTTTCCCAGTATGGAACATCTTTATCTTCTGTACCAAGCTGCCCACCTAGCTCTGGTTCAGGTACCATTATGTATGGCAGTGTATGTGGATAGACTGTATGTAGGTGCCCCGTGTGTGTCTATCCTATTGTATAAGTGGTGTTTGTATGTGTGCATCCTAGTACAGTAAGTATTTGTGTATCTACGTGATTTGGTTGGTGAATCTGTTTGACATTGAACCCAACATTAACAGAAGAATCCATCTTATTTTTGTCCTTTTTGGATACAGCTCTGTCTTTTGTTGATACCTGTTAGTAGTTCTCCTTTGACTACCCCAGACGCTTCTACTAACCATCTGATTAAAAGTATGGATCGCAAATACATTTAACACATTTCCAGGAAATGAGGAAGTGAAATATTTTCTGGGTCAGAACTGAAACTAAACTGCTATTAAAAGATGCTTATGGAAAACAGCGGGCACTAAAGAATCTTGTTTGGATTCTGGCCACCTGAGGATTTATAGGTAAATAGCGTTCTATAAATTGATATGTCACTGAGCTGATGCTTACAGTACATCTGCAAAGTGAGCAATACAGTGTGCAAAATATTTTACCATCTTCAGTTGTAGACATGTAATTATTAGATGGATGATAACATTAAGTGTCATTTATGTCAGAAGGTTGAAGTGCATTTTGTGACAGTATTTATGAAGAGCAGCTGAATTTAATTGATTCACTATGACCGATGTATGAAGCATTTAAAGATTGACTACTTCAAGTAACAGTTAGATAGTCAGCTTGAGTGGCTTGTTGGTTATTTGTGTTGCTGTGCGTAAATAAAAACAAGCAGTGTAGGATATTTAAAGGTACCCTGTGGGTCCCCATTTCGTTGTCTCCTGCGCAGGCATACGATAATGCAGGTGACACGACACATAGTCCTGCCAATACTATAACAATATTTCAGTGATTGACAGGTGGCTGTAATGCATCAAGATACACAACAATGCACCAACAAAATTAGAGAGGAAGAAGACTGCTTGCTAGTATACATGAATGTAAACAATGCAGGTTTCAAACTTTAAAGAAAAATCGTCTTTTGCAAATGTTTTATGAGGAAGCTGTTAGACCTCAAGGACACACACAATGCCTTTTGGTGAGTAATACTAAATGTAAATATAACTTTTGTTTGTTTACAAGAAAACGCCACAGGGCATCTTTAAATGACCACACCATGTTATGTTTTGGTTTTCTATAAGCAATTTTGACCATTTTTACAAGTATGTGCTACAGGTATTATTCTTTTTTAGAATCAAGTATTTTTCCTCCAAGGCCTCACCACTTTGAATCGAACTCACACCTTCTTGCCACCCAGTGAAAAGATTAGCAAACTACTTTTGTCTACTTTGTTGGACAGCATAGCTCCTTAAATGAATTTGGAAATCCTTAGTGTTTGGAAACATTTGTAGGTATGTTTTTCAGTCTCTCCATTTTTAATATGGTGTTTAGAGTGTTGCCTGTCTACATTGTACAAAGTCTGCTTGCTCTTCCACTACCTGTAAAGCTGTACTTTACATTGTCTGTAGAGATCTGAGTTGTTTGTGGTTGCATGATCTTAGTGTTTTACACAATTGTCCTGTCACAGAGTTTGTTGTTTAATTTGAGATGTTGTCACTAATAGGCTTCATCAATGTTGTCTTGCTCGGAAAGTTGTTTGTTGAGGGTCTCGGAGTCAAACATGTCAGTAATGGGTCAGTGAGCTAAGGATGGCTCTTTTCCTGGTGTCTTTATTTTAACATGATTCATTATGGAGATCAGTAAAGACCCAGACTTGGCACGGCACATGCTTCTTTTGATGTGAAGTCTTATAAGTCTTATACTATATAAAGTTAGTTCGCCCCAAAATATATTGGGGCGAACTAACTTTAACCAAGTTTAGCTCACTGTTCCATTATCAAGGAATTGACTGTAAATCTGATGACCTGCCAGGTTTATCTACTTCCTCATCCTCCTTGTGACGTTGCCCCCTACCCGTTTTCACCTTTTCCCCCTACCCGTCCTCTGCCTTATCTACCTTCTTCTTTCTCCCTTCCTTTTCCTCTCTGCCTCCTCCTCTTCCTCTTTCCGGACCTTCCTCCTCTTCTCAGCCCAGTGTAACTCCGTCGCCATCTCTACCTGTTACCATGCAGACAGTGGTCGTGGCTTCCCCTCCCTCTCCTCTGCCACTCCCCGTTGGGGTAGTGTCTACTATTGTTTCCCCTCCTCCTGTGCCCACACCTGTGCCTCAGCCATTGGCCACTGTGGTGCCAATCATCAGTGTAGTCACCGCCCCGCCTGATATTCCCATGGAAGCTCTGCCCCAGGTACCGGACAGTCAAACCCACCAAGTGGATGTCTTGTCCCTGTTCACTATGCTCACATTTGTCAAAGTTGAATGCTGCCGGCTTCTAAAGCCATGAATTATGAGTTAGGATTTTTTGACATTGTTTTTATGGAATTCCTACCTGTACAAGACATGTACTTGAAAGGGAGGATGGGAGGGAAATTTTCTAAACTGCATTTTATATCATGGGTCTTATGCAAGAACATTTTCGTATATTTATTTGCCAGACTCTCTTAACTGGACAAACTTGTTGTAAGTCGCTTGTTTCTGCATGATGAATGCCAACTGTTCATGAGGAGGTGCGATTGTGAGATTTCATCACCTGTTCCGCTCCGTGTGTGGGAAAGTTTAGTTCACAAAAGTCAACCAAGAGTAAAAAGAAGAATATGACACCGAAATCAGCACTTCTTAGTGGTATTAGGACCTGAAACAAATTAGAAAACATTAATAGAAAAACAACGTGTCATCAGAGCAGCTCCAGTATGTGACAGAAATAAAGAGGGAATGGTTTACCATAAAGTTAGATGCTAAAAACGTCTTTCTCCAAGTAGTGGTGGAGACATGTATTTTGTTTGCACCTGAGAGAAAACTTTAAGTATGAGAAATCCTCTCAAATCGCTCCAACATGCTATTTAAGAACAAATCAGTTCATGCCAGTGGTTCTTGCATGAAACCTTATAGTGAAAGTTTGGCTATCAGCCATATTAGAGCTGAGCTGTTAGTTCTCAAATGTTGGATATTTAACTCTGAAGAGTTTTGAACCATATTTGCAGGCATGTGTGAAGTGGGGCTGTCTTAAGTTTGCATTTACAGTACATTCATTTTAGTGATTTTAGTAATTAATAATGACTGAGTGGCAATGATAAAGACTGTAGTCTCATTTTATGAGAATCATGATAACATGCTGATCATATGCTGGTTTACTTTTTATTTACAAAGAACAACCAGTTTGGTGTTTCATGTTGAATAGATTTTGTGGCTTGGTTTGAGTGTGGCAACACTGATTTACTTAAAAAACCCACAATCAAGTAATAATTGTTCGAAATGTTTCCTGGGTTGTGTGTGTGATGTCACTGAGCCAGTGAAAGATTCAAAACATCTGTAAAATCGAGACAGTTTTTATTTGTCTACAGATAAATTATGTCTAATAGAATTGATCACTATCCGCAGATTTCTTTTTGGTCCAAGTGCAAGAGTCGTCCTTAGTTGAACTCTATTCTAACACGGACCATTTGTTATTTTTATTTCTTAGTATTCACATATAGACCTTAACTATGAGAGAGGGTTGCATGTGTTATTGAAGATGGAGTATGCAGCAGTTTCTTTTCTCTTTTGTGGCAGTTCTTGCTTTGCCCCTTTTGTTTCATGCTTTAGTTTTAGTTAATATTCCGATGTGTTCTGTCTCTGTCCCAATACTGCTGTATATACTTGAATTAAAATGAGTCCTTGTTACTCTTAAATCATGAAAGCATTTCTTGCAATCTAGTTAGGTTCGCTCTTATTTTTGTCACACTTCGCATTTATTTCATGCTTTACTGCTGTATGTTCTTCCTCTACAATTTCCCTGGTTTTTGGTGGTGATAGCAATCATGTTGTGTGTGTGTATGTGCATTTTCATGTCCCTGTATGTGTTTCAGTCTGTCTCTCAGTCTTCAGAGCTGTCCCAGTCCCAACTACAGCCACCTCAAGTTCTCTCATCTATAGAGAGGTAAGAGGCACAAGCAAACTTGATCACATTTAATCTTTGTGATGCTGTCTCCCACACAGTTTCCTATGTACCTCTTCCTTCTCTTATTAATTGTAACCTTTATGTCTCCTCTGTACCTCAGTGGCCACTCTGAGACTTCAGGTCTAAGTGACGGCAACGAGGGTGGAGGAGGTCGCCATGAAGGACGCTCCACGAAGCGACATCAGAAACGTTCTGTACGAAGTCGATCACGTCATGAGAAGACCTCCAAGGCGAAACTCAATGTTCTCAATGTAATAGCGCATCCTATAAATTCTATTAAGTCATAATTACACAATAAATCCTCTCTTGTACTTTACCACTGTTATTGGTTGTTACAGAGTTATGAGTTGCAATGAAAAATATTGAGAAACATCTAATCAAGATACTCATGTGTTTACATTCTGTCTCCTTCTTTCTAATTGTATTTTTCTTTATCTTTGTATTTCTACATTTTTGTCGTGTGTGTGTGTGTGTGTGTGTGTGTGTGTGTGTGTGTGTGTGTGTGTGCATGTAGATCTCCAACCGAGGAGACAGGGTGGCAGAGTGTCAGCTGGAGACCCACAACAGGAAGATGGTGACTTTCAGGTTTGACCTGGACGGAGACAACCCTGAGGAAATCGCACAGATCATGGTAAACACAGCTTTGGATTTTTCCACCACTCTTTTTATTAATTTACCGTATTTTCAGCCATATCAGTACCTCTGTATAAAGGCTTGAATATGCTTCATATGCCAGTGGGCGTGCCATCTACTCTTTGTCATCCGAAACCACTGAATTACACATAATTGCTGTGTCCTTGTCCTTGTGCTCAATGAGAGATTCATAAACAGGTTCCCACACAAGGCCATGCACTGTCATATGAAGTATAAACCAGGCAGTACTTTTGTTTCTCTCACAGGTTATACGCAAACATACACACATCTTAATCAGACTGTATGTGTGTGTGTGTGTGTCCAGGTCCAGAGTGAGTTCATCTTGGAGAGTGAGAGGGAGTCGTTCATTGAGCAGGTCAGAGAGGTGATAGAGAATGCTGATGAGAAGGGTCTGGAAAGAGACAAAAGCAGCCAGGTAAATTCAATACTGAGTATTTATTTAGTTTGTGTTCTTTCTTCATTTTGTTTTTTGGGTTTGGAGAGCTGCTGGTGCATAGTTTCAGCTGCTGGTTTGGATTTTTTAAATGCTAAAATAGCTGCTGTTTTTTTTTAATGAATTTTTATATTGCTTTTATATAGTGTGTGTGCATATATTGTTGTCTTGTTGATCTACAGATGGCAGGTGATATGGAGCAGCAGATTCCTGCTATATCTGTCCCCATGCCAGGTAAAAACCACAAAATAAAAAGCCTTAGAATAACAAGCAACTGGATGACCTTTAAGCGTCTACACTGCAGGAGTGACCTTGAGCACAGCACTGAATCCCTATCAAATCTATCGATAAGACGTTTTTTCCCCTATATTTTTCTTTAAAGCATCTTTTTTTTTTTTTGTATTCACAGAGCTCTCTGGTGCTTTGTTTTTTTTTTTTTTTTTTTTGCATTTGAACTGTAGTAGAGACTAGTAGTTTTCATGTTTTCTCAGAGATTAACATGTATTGCCATTCATCTCTTCCCAGACATCCCCCCCAGTGCAACAGCACAAGTGGTCCATTCAGCAGGTCGGAGGTTCATTGTCAGCCCCGTACCTGAAGCCAGGCTGAAGGAACAAATGTTTCCTCCCTCTCCTTCTCCTGCCGCTGCACCTCCTGTTGAAACAGGTAAGGTGTGAGTGTGAGAGTGTGTGTCTGTCTGTGTCTGTCTGTGTCTGTCTGTGTCTGTCTGTGTCTGTCTGTGTGTGTGTGTGTGTGTGTGTGTGTGTGTGTGTGTGTGTGTGACCTGATTTTTTTTTTTTTCCCAAAAAAGTATGGTACAACTGGGATTTGTTTACAACATCATAATAATTGCCAAAAAAAGAAAGAAATTCACGCTAAATGACAATGCACACACACACACACACACACTTATCAGATTAAGCTGTAATGCTTTTAGAGGAAATTGCCCAAATGTTCTGTCCAAATGCAATAACACACTGGCATTTATTTAAATTGATACCATAGGATCGTCTTGTGGAACATTGGAATATAAATAGGTGTATCCATTTGCTGGATATTGTGAAATTATATTACATTATCATTATTCTGTAAAATATAGAAGAAATACCCTTTGCTTTACATAATATAAATATTATAGCTAAAAAAAATTTAAAAATAACTAATGCTGTGGTTCAAAAGATTTTAGTTCTTCTTCGTCCTTCCTATTTTTCTGAATAATGCAAAGGAAACCCACTGGTATGTTTTGTTACTGGATCCACGTACCATTGTGTAACAGCTGGAGACTGCTGGGACAAACCCACTCAGGATCACTAGACTGAAGGTAGCCAAACTCATAAGTGGTTAACCATCCTCCCCTCTCCACACTCTGACCTTGGCACATGCTGAAACCTAAATTTCCTGAGTGCAATTCAAACCTAGAATTACTAGTAAGTCACTGACGTACAGTAACAGTCACAAGACAGCCTTCTTTGTAACCCAGAAATAGCTTTTAAAAGAGTCCTTCACCTATTTAGCATTGCACTTTGAAAGTTACTTTTTTGGACACATCACCTGTCCTATTTGGAAAATAACACTCAATTGCAGTCGCCAAGTCAGTGAAAACAAACAATGAAAAGTATTTACAAGTACTCACAGGTCAAAGACTATCTTACAAGGAACAGGATGGACTTAAAACAGTGTTTCTTTTTTTTCCAGTTCCTCCAGCTTCAGCTCCAGCTGCATCTCAGCCTCCAGGCCAAGGTTTGATGTTGTCCCAGTCTACTGGAGCGATCAGCTTACAGCAAGCCTTCTCTGAGCTCAGACAGAACCAGAATCAGTTTGATGCTGGACCCAGCACCGCCCCAGCTTCTATCCACTCCACCCACCCTCCTCTGCATCCTGCAGCAGCTCCTGTCCCTTCACAGGCTAGCACAGTCACTCCTACTGTGGATGCTACTGCTGGACTTGCCCCTTCTAATTTAAAACAGGTGCAGGAGCAGATCTTGGAGCCCTCTCTTCCTCCCCCTTCCTCCTCCTCCACCCCGTCCACTGTGGCCGCTGTCGGTCTCAGCCCCCCTTGTTCCTCCTCCCCTCCTCCCACTGTGGTGAATCAGTCCCTCCTTCAGTCACAGGTACTCTCACAGCCGGGGGTACAGGCCGTGTCCCATCCCCATCCCAAGGGACAGGTGCAGGTCCAGGGGCAAGCACAAATTCAGGCCCAGGCTTTCACCCAGCCTCAGTCTCAACCTGTTTCTGCTGTCATGGCTACTTCAGTACCTTCCACTTTACCACCGGCCAGCATCCCCCCAGCAATGCTCACCTCTCCTCCTCCCGCCCAGACTGCTCCCCTTGTATCCTCCCCTCCCTCCTCGACTCTTATAGCCGGTGAAGTGTCCTCCGACCACCGGTCAATCTCTCCCACCTCCTCCTCCATTTCTTCCCTCTCCTCCTCTGTCATCCCAACTACTGCCATCCCGGGCCCCCAGCTCGCTCCTTCTGCCGCCTCCCACCCCACTCCCCCTTCCTCCTCCTGCGCTGTGGGGCTCCAGCCAGTGACCACCAATGTTCCTTCAGTCCAACCAACCTTGGTCCACTCCCAGCCGCAGACAGCAGCCCTCCCTGGACAGACGCACACACACTGTGGAGAATGTGATGCAAGGTACCTGACAGACCGAAAAGACTGACCTGATTTGTGGTTTCTGATTCAAATAATTTTTTGTTAGTTTTAGACTGTATGTATTAAGACAAAGTTCTTGTACAGTTGCCTGTGTCCTACTTGAAGACTACATTTTTTTTCTCAGGTGTGAGGCATTTACTGAGTCCCAAGGCAAACCAGACGACATCCAAGCCCTGGAGAAGAAGCTGCGGTCCCTCTTCATGGACCTCGGTGGAGCGGTGCCATCCACCCAGGGAGACATGTTAGCTGCTGACCCTGCCTCTGGAGCTTCCGTGGCAGGTACTTCATCCCCGATGGGCCCCTGCTCTACCTCCAGCACATCTGTCACCACACCTGGCTCCAGCCAGCCAGCCATTCCTCCTCAACCCCCATCTACCTTAGCGCTGGGGTCACCTGCTCCAATCCAGGGCCCTGGAACACCTATCTCGACTCCAGCACAGATTGGTAGGTAGATGAATATGTGTTTCTGCATATGTGCTAGTGTCAGTTAACCTGTCTTTAAATAATGACATACGATTTATGATTTCAGTTTCTACAGTCATCCCTGCTTCATCCTTTAGCCAGACCACTCCATCCAAAACCCCCTTATCCAGGGTACCGGTGAGTGATCCAGTTTATCTGTAGACAGCAATACTAGTTTTTAAGGTCTATTTAAACCTTGAGTTGATATATTATTTATTTAACTCTTTGATCAGCTAGTAGACCAGTGTTTGTTTTTAGAAAAAAAACTGCCTAGATAATTTATTTAGCACTATACTTTTAAAGGTTAAGTCACGGATCATTTAATCTTTAGAAATTAGAGGTGTTCCAAGATGTTTCTACTCACTTTCCTTACAACTCATCTGGCATGAACATTTCTTTTAACATTCTCCACAATGAAACCATTCTTAAAACCTCCTCTACGAATCTTTTCTCTCTCATTTCTCCCACTCTGTCTTCTCATCAATTCTCTTTCTCTGGGATTAGGCCAGTTCTCCTCCTTCAGAACTCCTGCCATCTTTCCCTGGACCTTGTCTAATACAGGTGTTTTTTTGCTCATTCTTAGAGTTCTGTTTCCAATGCAAAGCAATATTGTATTCATATTGAGCCTGTAATGCTTATGATAACAGCTCCATGTCATCTCATCTGTTGTGCATAAATAGTGCTTCTGCTTTGCAAAAAGACATTTTATTTATAGTGCATATTGAATATTTTAATAGCTAGTTAAACCTAACCCTATGTGACAAAAGACTGAAAGGAAAAACTCAACCATTATGTTTCATCTCCATGATGAACCCATCTCAGTCATCAATTGAATGCACATCAGAATAAATAATAGTAGAGCAAAACAAGGGAAAATAATATAACATCAAGTAGATGCAAAAAATGCTTTTACTTCCAGTGAAGAATACTGATAGAGGATAAGAGAAAGTATGATCAGAGAGAAGCATGTTAAGAGAACGAGTGAGAGACGGCGGTGGGAGGAGGCTGAGGACCGCAGGGCAGAGAAGACAGTGAATTGACTATAATTTCCAGACTGTTTTGTTGTGGCTGTGAATGCTGCCGTCTAAAAATAGACCTTCCATTTAACTGCTGAACAGTGAGATATGACTTGTAACTCTTTAATGAAAAATCTGACCTGCCAAGTTGCCAACATCCACTTCTCGTCCCTTATGTAACTCTCAGTGGGAAAGACTTGTCCTATTTGATTAAGATAATCCTACTGTAGTGGAAGCTCACAGGGAATTTGATTTTAATGATTTATTTTTTAATGGCAGTTAAAATGTCCAGGAGAATAGAATACCTCATATGTACATCACCTTACTTGTGAATTCTGTGTGGCACAGGAAAGGTCAGATTTGGAAAATTTAAAGGGATAATGCCTTTTGACAATACTCTGGCTTTTAAAATGTACATGACATTTGTTTTAAAACAAAAAAAAAATTTCAGACCAAGAGATAGGGGAACTATTGGTTCACAAGATAACAATGCAGTTTTGTGTGGTCACTAGAGCTTGGCAGTATGGTTGAAATCAATATCACAATATTAATAAGAGGATGATAATAATAAAAGGATATGTTCCTGTTATGAAACTAATCAAATCTAATTTTGTGACGCTTTTAATTACAACTAACTTGGAATCATTAATTTAGACAACAACAATTTGTAGGATAAAGTCGTATCATCATGTCAGTACAAAATAATATTAAATTATGGTCCAGCCCTAGTAGCCATACATGTGTGCTTTTGGCTGATCTGTGCTTGCATTGCTAATGAACTTGATTAAACAGGCCGAACCTGTGTCTGTTTACTTATTTTTGTGTGTGTATTTAAAAGTTTGTCTGTCTTTTTCCAGTCCCAACAGCCTCTAGAGGACCTGGATGCTCAGTTGAGGAGAGCGCTGAGCCCAGAGACTGTTCCTGTCAGCACACACACACAGGTGAACACACATGTTTGGATATTATTCTCGTTATATCTCATACTGGCATTGTATATATTGTTATAACTCAGTGACACTGCTCAATACTAACCAATTTTCTTCTCTCTCCATGTGAACCCCAGGCCTCTCACAGTGGCATAACAGTGGGACAAAGTATGTATATTAATAAATCATTTAATCTATGTATCTGTCTCTATATCTGTGTTGTATCTGCCTGTCTAATTTATGTGACATCTGTCTGTCAGTTCCCTTCTCTCTGGAGGAAGGAACTGTGTCCTCTCCTGGTCATCCTTCAGCTGGAATTAAACTTGGAAGATTTCAGGTAAGATTTCCCTCACACTATAGCCCATACATGAATACCTGTGCATTTCCGTCTCCATGGGTCTAAGGGTGGCATCATAAAAGTAGCCTGGATCCGAGGCCGAAAACGGCCATTATAAACTTTGCATTTCAGGTTGTGAACACTTTGTTGCCTGGATTGAAGTTTATTCCCCTGGACTCTGTATTATTGTTCAAACTTATTAGGCAATGTTGATACTATATCAGGGAAGTTTGAGAGTAAATTACTTACAAGAATAGTCTGAGAATCTGTTCAATTACATAGGAAAAAAAGAATACATCTGTAATTTTATAGATAGACTAATGTACAGGAATTAAACATTATTTACGGTGTTTAACAACTTGTTTCACGTTTGTGTCGTTCCTTTAGATTGATATCTTTCAGTTGGCTTCCTCACAACAAACACCCTGACCTGTAAAGCAGATCTGTCTTGTTGTTGAATAGTTTAAGAGTAACCACTAAGTAATACTGTATGTCTGTCTCTTTTTCTCTGTTGTATCATCCCTTTCCATTCTCACTGATTAGGTGTCTTTGGCTACTGAAGAGCCTCCTCTCAAATGTCCGGCCTGCACCGAATCTTCCTCCACCACCTCGTCCTCCTCGTCTTCTTCCTCCTCGTCCTCCTCCAGTCTCTCCAGCCCGGAGAATACACTGCACAAGGACTCATCGTCTCCCCTGAGAGGGGGAGGAGGACAAGGAGGAGATGTAGTGGACGGACTCCCCCAAAGGACTCTGGGAGGGTCCCACCACCCCTCCCCTTTCACTTCCCCCTGTCCCTCTCCTAAGCCCACCACTACCATCGGACGCTTCCAGGTATTTCCTGTTTTTGATCTTGTAGTGTAATAATTGAGGGGTTTATTTGCTATTGGTGCTACAGAAACTAAAAAAAAACAACAACTGTTACTTCTCTCCTTAGTTTGTCCCACCATTCACTCATAATTTCATCCAATATTTTGTTCTTTTATTTCAGGTTACCACCAACCCCGAGGCCCGGGTGGGTAGATTCTCAGTCAGTCGTGCCCAGGAGCAGAGCCCCGAGTCCTGGCAGACCCCTCCACCCGCTGCCCAGGCTGCTAACGGACAGATTGGGGGGCAGATTTTGGGTCCAGATTCCACTCATAAAGTCTCGCTGCTGAGTCTAAACAACAACTCCTTCAACAACTCCTATATCAGCAGTGACAACGACTCCGAATTTGAGGATGAAGACTTCAAACGGGAAGTCACCCGCCTCAGAGACAAGTATGTTATCCCTTCCTCTCGTCTCCAATATCTCAGACAAAAGTTGTCGCCCTACAACACTACCTCTCTATCACCTCGTCTTTATAAACTGCTTTGAAGAAAACTAGATTTTGTTCTCGTCTGTCTTCTCCCTCTGTGCCCCCAAAAATAGTAGGCTGTGCTCTGCTTCTCTTTTTCTCCTCTCCTTTTCCTCACCCTCAAAAATGAGGTTAGCCACCCACTTTCCTTCATTACTTCTTTCTCTTTTCTCTTTTCTTGAAAAGGTACGTTCAGTGCTTCCTAAAAAACTAGGCCCTCTCTCTTTACTTCCTCACCCCCATCATCTCTTTCTTTGTTTTGCCTGTCGATATTTTACTCTTCATATTTTTCATTCCATCTTTCTTCCACCAGGCACATGCGTGAGATTCAGGCCCTCCACTCCCGCCAGAAGGAGGAAATAGACTGTCTCTTTACCAAACTGGGAAAGGTAACTCACTCTTGGTCAGTGCAAACACTATGAACATCCATTCACATACAGTGCGTAGCAAGCAACCATTCTTCCTTTGGTCTTTGTGTAGGTTCCTCCAGCAGCAGTGCTCCCTCCAGTTATGGCCTTGACTGGCAGGAGGAGACGACCTACCAAAAGCAAGTCCTCCAAATCGTCCAGAACCAGCTCCACACACAGCAGCAAGAGTCCTTTACAGCCAGGTACACTCTTGTTTAAACATTTATATTAAACAGTTGGTTCACCCAATGTCCAAAGAAACATAATTTCTTACTTACTTACAGTGGTAACTAGCCATGCAGTGGTTGGTTTGATTTGTTCAGGATTTGAGGTATCTCTCTCTTCTCTGCTTCCACCCCAACACAATGGTGGTGAATAAAAATTAATCTCTCTTCAGAAACTCAGTGACTCTGGATAACCCGCAGACCTTGCAGGGAATTTTTTATATATGATATATAAAAACCTGCAAAACTAATGGTAATGTGCTAGTAAGTGCTTATTAGCAAATGTAAGAATGCAAACATGCTGTAATTACATGGTAAACATGTTAAACATTACCTGCTAAACATCAGCATGTTAGCCGCTGTACCTGCAGAAAGTCCAGCCTCACGTAGCTGCCAGCATGACTGTAGACTCTTTGTCTTGTTTAAATTAAATAAAATTTCTTGTGAGCAGCACATGACTTCTATTTACCTCACCAAATCTGGACAAATTAAACTAAGAATGTCAGCATAGTTACATACCACCAGAGGATGGTAAGAAAATATGTTTTTTATTTTTTGTTTTGTTTTTTTTTGTCATTTGGATGAACTGACCATTTAACTCTGCACCTCTGAATCACCAAAATATTCACCTTCATTTTGAAGTCCACTAAAGTACAGAATGGTCCAAAACTTTTACCCTAACGTTGCACCGTCTCTGTGTTTATGCATCCATGTGCACATATATGTGTGTGTATGTTTATCTGCTTGGTTACACGTGCATGTGGGTGTACGCTGGAGCAGGCTCAGAGCTTGAACATTTCTGACTGCTTTCCCTGTCTGTGTTTCTCTGTGTGGTTGTGTGTGTGGGGGTGTCTATGTAAATGTCTGGGATGACGGGTGTCTCATATGACCGTTATCTTTGTGTGTGTGTGTGTGTGTGTGTGTGTGTGTGTGTGTGTGTGTATATATGTGTGTGTTTGCGTGTCTCTGGTCTCTGTGGTGTGTCGTTCCTGCCCTGTCCTCTCCTGCCTATGCCTTTGTGCCATCTCCAGGCAGCACTTTATCCGCCCAGAGCGTCCCCACCATGTACCCCGGCCAGCTGGCTCTGTTAGCCCCAGGAGGATTAGCCGATTCGGCCAGCAGTACTTTGCTCCAGCCGCTCAAACCATCTCCCTCCAGCAACAACCTGTGTTCGGCCTACACCAGCGATGCAGCGCTCTCTGTGCCCAGCCTGTGTGCTCCCACCCCAGGTAGGCATGCAACTGCGAATCCCCAGTCTGCGGCAGCCCTCATGAGCGTCCCCACAACATAAGAAATACTTTGCTTACAGACAAACACAAATGCATGCAGTTTGTTTGTCTTCACTCCCTCACAACAAGACACTTCTCACATCTTTTTCTGTCTTTCTCTGTCTGTTTCTCTCTCTGTGTAAAGCAATGTGATGGCTAACTGACTGTTACATTCTTCCTGTGTATTCTTCACCTGTGTCTCTCTCCTTCCCTCTCATCTATACCTTCTCTGTCTCCCTCTTGTCTTGTCTGTCTCTATTTCCTTCTTGTCCCCTGTTTTTCTCTGTTCTCCGAATCTTTGTTGCTCTCATTCACTCTCACGTTATCTCCTTCACCTCTCCCTTTCTCTACATCTCCCCTCCCTTCTCTGCACTCTCCTTTTCTGTTTCCTCATCTCTTCTCTCCTCCTTTTCCTTCCCTCCTCCCTCTCTTCAGGCTGTGTAAAGTTCAGCTGGGGTTCGGAGCGTTTGGCCTTCAAGCCTGGCGGCAGGAGGACGCGCTTTCTGAGTACGCCCTGCTTGGCTCTTTGTGTGTAACGCTTTATTTCTTTGCTCTTTTTACCCGTCGTCCTTACTTACTTTTGTTCTTAATTTTGTACTTGTATATCTGCCAAGTCACGGTCGTCCTGTCTTCCCATGGGTCTCCTCCTTTGATGGAGGAAGACCCTCTGCTTGTGATATCACCAGTGTCCTGCAGAAAACTAATGTCTCCAAAAAAGTCAGTTTTTCAGGCCTTAGTACAAATGATTTACTCACCGAGGCGAAATAAGCTTAGCATGCAGGCTTATAATTTAACACCTGAGCGCTTTCTCACTACAGCAGTTGGGGTCTAAGTATTTTGCCCAAAAGTGACAACCCAAATTAGGTTTGCTGCCTAAAGTTAGCTGTCAGCAGCTTATTACTGTTTTATATTGTTTAACTACCTTACAAACATCCTCATTGTCACTGTTGGAGAAAAAAACATTTTTTTTTGGGAACAGAAGAAAAAGGGAAAATCAGAGATAAGAGCATAATACTGCAGGACACAGAAAGTTAGCTCAGTGACAAATATCGTCTTACATTCCAGAGCTTCCCATACTCATATTGACTTACATTTTAATCTTCTTCCTCCCACTCTCTCATTTTTTATCTTAAGGATTTTTTATTTGTTGCTCACTTTCTTTCTTCTTTTATTTCGTCATAGCCTTCCTTGACAAATAACTCATCACTTCCCATTCAATGCCAACCTTGTGCACTTTCGGCTGCAGGGAATAACAGGATTGTGAAAGATAAAATAATAGCATCATAATTGATAGAAAGCACACAGCAAGGTGTTTACTGTCTAAAGTAACTTTAAAAAGAGGTTGTCAACAGATGATTTGACAGTTAAGAAATTGCACTGCAATTTTCATCATAAACTGTTTCTTTGCTTTCTAGAGGCCATGTGAAGGGTACAAGCCAAATCACAAATCCACAAAAATTAGTGACAGGGAACCGAGTTTCGCTAGTCTGTTTTAAAGTTACAATCCTTACGATTTCAGTCCTGATTGATTCATGTTAACAGTCAAATAAGCTTCAAGTCCATGATAACTAGCATTGTATACAGCCAGCAGCTTTACATACAACATACAGTCCATTTCATTTCATGTATAGTCCTAATAAGTTAGAGATAGATGATATATATATATATATATATATTTATATATATATATATATTTATATATATATATTTATATTTATATTTTTATATATATGTATATTTATATATATATATATATATATATATATATATATATATATATATATATATATATATATATATATATATATATTTCAAATCCTGGCTGCTTCCATTTCTAACCTTCGCCTCTGTGAAAACAAGCAGACTAACAAGGAAAGACAAGTTGAGACCTGATGACTTGAGATTTCTGCCATATAGTTTTGTTTTTAATAGGAAATGTATTATTTGTTTTTAATCAAACTTGATTAATTGCACAGTTATGTGCATCAGTCTTTATTTATTTAATTTTTATGTGATTAAGAAATTGTTTTTCTCAAATCATATTATAATCATAATATGTAGCATTGGTTAAATGTTTTGTGCTTGATGAAGGGATGTTTATGAATGCCTCTGAACCCTCTGCAGCTCAAACCCTGTCTCTCCCTTCCTAACTTCTTTCACTCACTCCCTTTCCTCACCCCTTCTCTCTCACCTGTTCCCCTATCACTGCACAGCCAGGAGGGGGGGGAGACAGACCTGGGTCTTTTTGATCATAATGTGTTCTTGTTCGTAAACAGGTAGTTCAGGAAGAAAAGGGATGTAACACTGGCATTAATTTTATTTTTTCAGTCATGTCAACAAGCTGTGATATTAACCTGAAAATAAGACTGAATTGCCATTTCATTTCACTATACGTGAATCCTAATTTGGACCCAGTTCTGATGTGGCACTTTGAGCTGTAGAGAGGACTCAGAATGAGGGGTTGGTTACCCAAAAGCATCTTCATACCACAGTAGACAGGCAAGACTTTGAGGCAGTGTGCAAGGACTCAGTTTACTGTTAAACACAGATATTATCTTTGGTCACAAAAGATTTATATTGCAGTATTAACTGGTCTGTTGCCTCTCCAGCAACAGTCAACCAAGTGTGCTTAAAGTTGGTGTCTGCACTTCCTCAGAAGTTTGCCTATATATCTTGGCCTTGTCAGAAGAAAAGCATCTTTACTCAGTTGTTGATGTGTATAAAGATGGCAGTCTTGTGACTTGACATTTGTGGTCAGCATTTCTCACAGTGCAGAGTACAGAACACACACTAGACACACCTCATGTCTTTAATGTAAGAGCTGCGCATCAATACATAACATCTAGTTCTAACTTCACTCTCCAGGTTTTTATCACTTTGCACTGTGTGACAGGTATTGATCTCAGTGTAAAGATGTTATTGGGCAACTCAACCCCAAAGTGTTGTTTATTGACTACTTTAAGTTCAAATCATATATACTCAGATGCATTGTGTTTGGTTGTCTGGTGTTGTGGTTGGGGTTTAACGTTTGACTCTCTCCCAATCCTCCAATCATTGTCTTCCGGCCACACAGGGAAGATGGTGAAAAAAGTCTGCCCCTGCAACCAGCTCTGTAGTAACTATCTATCTTTTTGGTCTTTCCTCCCGCCATCCATTCCCTCTTCCATCCTTGCACTTGCTCTCCCACGCTTCTTCTTGCCTGTCATTTAGATTTAAACTTTAATCCTCTGCCAGATTTGAGTTCAATTCAGTTATTTCAGCTTCTGTGACTCAATTTTGACATTTTGGTACAAAAGATGATGATAAAGGATCAGAGAACACCCAGTTTGAAGGCCGAAATGACTGAATTGACCAACCACCACAAATTCAAACTGACAGTGCATGCACCCTCAAGCTCACACACACATGTTCAAACACACACTAACAGACCTGAACAGGCGTGAGCCACTCTGCCCCCTCCCTTTCCTCTCCTCCCTTGTCATGGCTCCTGGTCTTGACTACATTGCCCAGAATTCCATGCTGCTGCAGTCAGTCATGACTCAGCGTCTCCTCATTCTTATTTTCCTCCATCTTATTTAGCATGACATGACAGATTTTTCAGACCTTATGTACATTGTCTTTTCTCGTGTAATATCTGTTATGATCATATCAATATTTCATAGCCAAGCTCATTTTGTCAGCATGGCTTTGGGATCCCTTTTTCTACAAATGAAATGCATCAGTTCCTTGTAATGTAACTATAGGCTGGATTTAAGGTATAGTTAAGCAATGATAATAAAGAAAGAAATCTTATAAATGCTGATGTTTTCTTTAACTGGCCTAAATGATATGTTAAAACACATGTATTTTTGTCAGGGCTGTGTCTGTGATATTGGGGATCCAGATTTGATTGAACTGAAACCTTTAATTTGGAAATTCTGTGACAATATTTGAACCAGCAGAGTGTGTAGCAAGAGCTGATACAATCTCCTTACACTTGTCAATGTATAGTGATTTAGTTTCCTCTTGGCTTAGTATAGAGGCACTAATGTGAAGAAATGCTTGGAACATGATATGATTATGGGACTGGTATCATGTCTTAACTTGAACAGAGGCTACATGCAACAATAGCTCAGCTTTTACATGCAGTGAGGTTGCAGTGTGTGTTTTTTTTCCTGCAGTGAATTTGCTCTGATGAGTTTGATTCTCAGGGTTGGCGTCAAAAAGCAAGCTCTAGAGCTGTTACAGAGCTCGAGTGCCATCTAATGGTCAAAAAATAAATCAAAACAGGGGATCAGTGTTACAGTTCACGGTCAACTGTTTTCAACAGCAGGACTGGCTCAGCATTGCATCTTGTGGGTGAATGCTGTTGGGCATGTCAGCTTTACAGAAAGCTCAGTCTATCACTAACCTGAAGTAATGACAACCTAGATTGACAATATTTAATATGATACATTCTGAAACAGGTTCAGTATTTGTCATATTTGTTGGTATAAGTGCCCATGTTCTGTTTTACAATGTTGCTCTAGAAGTAATTTTTCCCTCAGGCATCCTTATTTCCATCATTACAACTAAACAATATAATTCTATGACCATGTTGACATGCTGATCTACCCTAAAACTCCCTAAAAACCAGCCTCTGTCACCATTTAACGGCCCTCTTCATGTCCAAGACTGGAAATGCATTCTCATTCATTCAGATAACATCAGTGATCTTCTTTTAATTTGAACAATATCTCACACCCTTTGCTCTTCTCCTCCTCCTCCTCTGTGCCTCCCTCCACAGGGACTAATAGCACCAATGCAGTGAGCGGTTCAGGTGGTCTGGGTCAGAGCCAGGGAGGTTCTCAGTGTCTGCCGCCCAACATGTCAGCTCCCCACCAGAGGAAAGGAACCTTCACAGATGACCTCCATAAACTGGTGGACAACTGGGCCAGAGATGCCATGAACCTCTCACAGGTTTACTGCTGTTTTATTTTTCATCTTACTGTAGCAGATGTTTTGACACAGAAAATGTTCCCTCGGCAGTGACTCACCAGTTCCTGTATTTAGTTTACCAGACAAGAAGACAGATAGAGGAAATAAACTGAACTCTAAATGATAGTTTGTTAAAAGCCAAAGTGGTTGGTCGAGTAAACAAACCTCAGCTAAAACATACTGGCATTTGGCTGATGATATGTTTTCTGAACCTCGCCCAGGTCCTGTATCCATTTGGAACTTTATGTGTGTTTGCATTGACCAAAAAAGCAGTTAACAAAAATGAGGGACTATAAATTACTCTTGAGAAGTTTTGTAGAAAATATCAGTTTAATTGGATGATCTAATAGTCACAGGTAAACTATTCAAAAAAGCAAATGGTTTTCATTCATTTCAACATTTTGTTAAAAGTAGGGCTTTGAACCAGTCACATTTAATTGTCTTTCTTTCTTGATTCTTAAGGGTTAAGCCTGTAATTGTGTTGTGTGTGTGATTCATTTTGTGTTTAATGTAATATAATTTACAGGTGAGAAAACTGAACTAAATCTTAAACTTTTTCAGGGTAAGAGGAGTGCCAAACAGCTGCAGCAGGCCCCAGCACAGGGACACAGCTACGAGGTTAGATTAAAAGTACATCACATCACATTATGACCTGATTAGCTGTTGTGCCTCTGCCTCATTTGTCGCTTCCAAATTCCCATGAGGTACAGTGGACACAGCAGACTTTACATAGCGGTTTCAAAGTCAAAGAGACCCACAAACCATCCAGTGCTTCTGTGCTGTAATAATATCAACCAGGTTTATGTGTCTCAATTAGTTTGTGGTAATGTGATTAAATACAATTTTATTTTGGAACATGCCCCATGTGAGCACAATATAAACTGAAATGATAAAGGTCTTAAAACTGGATTTTAACACTACGACTACCGGTTGAGCTTATAATTAAAAACATATATATGTAATATAATGTATACATCTATGTATACACATACTATATGAAGTTGTTCGAATATAAATGTTTTGAATCTTAGGAATAAGGAATTAAAAGTTTTTCCCTTGAGATGCATATTTTCAATTCAAATTACATTTAAAGAAAAGCTTGAATTTGTGTTTTGTGTCAGTCTAACAGTTACTCTTTTAGGGACGTACAAGTATCTACCAAATGAGAAAAGAAAAGAAAAGTCATACAAAAATAAACATGCTTCTCTCTCTCTCTGTAAAATATCCACCTTTCCAGGTTATCCAGTCAGCCAGTCTGGGCAGGAAGTACTCTGCTCCCGGCCAGCTGTGTACCAGCAGCATTGGAGGTTCAGCCCACCTCCCTACAAACCCCACCACCGCTACCTCTCTGGCCGTCCGCAAGGGCTCCCTGTGCCACTCCCCCGCCTCCTCCGCTCCACCTCAACCCCAACCTCCCCAGTTCATCCACTACACCCCCACTGCCGCCTACAGTGCACAATGGTCCGGTCCGGCTCACGGCCTGTCAACCCCACACCAGGCCCCAGCACAGCCTGGGCCTCTACTGGTCAGCACCTCCCAGCCCCTGGGCCCCTACCCTGCCACGGTCGGTGGGCAGGGCCAGATTCCTGGGCAGGGGCCGCTCCAGGCTTTCCATCTGACCAACACTCTGCAGAAGTCTGTCAGCAACCCAGGAGGACCCAACGTTAGGACCACGTAGGGCTGGGGGTGAGGGCTGGTTTGAATCACGGCCCGCCTGGACTGGACTGTTGTGGAACAGAGTGTTACGGGCTCGATCGGCCGGGAGAGGATGGAAGAACGGGAGCAGTGTGGAGAGCGAGGAGTTTGAAATTACAGAAGCTGACCTGTTCAAGAGGAGAAATGAAAAAAGGAAACTAAGAGGATAGAAGAAATCAGGAATGCGATGTGGCCATCTCCACATTTGTGTGATGCATCTCGCTTCGGCATCCATCCGTGTGTGAGAGAAGCTGTCACAGACACAAAAGCAGTCACACAATCTCCCTGTCTGCTGTGTTTGACTGCAGTTTTGTGACAGCCAGCCAAATGCTCAAGGATCAAGGAAAAGACGCATGAGTGCAATGTTAAAAGGCCAAAGAGGTTTTGACAGGGTGTGGGATTGTTGTTAATAACTGTTTGTGTGTGAGGTATCTTGTATAGGCACTTGTGGCTCGGTCAAACTTGTTCCATTTCATGCTCTAAATTGAGTGAAGTCGTCTTTACAAGGCAGGTCACACAGTTAACCTTGTGAGACAGCGGAGGGGATGTGTTACATCAGGTTTTGGGGGAAGATTGAGGTGGCCAGCTTTTCCAAAACCAACTTTAGCCCTTGAGTCCACAAAGCACCTCTTAATGGCTTCTAATGCCGTAGTTGCTGAAAATATTTCTAACTTTCAGCTCTGATTATTTAAAAAATTCTCAAGCTCTCAAAGAAGATAGAAATATGCAACAATGGCACATAAAAGAGGTAACTGGTGGATACAGAGGGGAACATGGCTGGTCATCACTTTAAGGTTGTCTGTCTTGGCGTTCAGTGTCAACATGTACAAGAGGCGCACTCTGAAATCATGCAGTGGCAGTGTGTATGCCAGCACTTTGCATCATTTTGCATCCCTTAAATTCATGCTTACAAGGAAGGCTGCACATAGCAGCAGATAAAAGCTTTGATATCAAGTGAGAGCAGAATGGAAGGATGTTTAGAACAACTTCCAAGCTTATCTTAAGTTCAGAAAACGGTTTTCTTCAGTATTCAGAATTTGGAACTTTTTTTTAAACCATTAAAAGCACAAAGAAAACATGAACAAATTGAGTGCACATTGAGAATTCGAACGCCTGGAGCTGCGCTGACCTCGGGCCTGGTTGAGAGTAGGTATAGTCCAGCGCTTGGTGGGGTTTTGACTTGTGACCGCTACTCCTCTATGACCTCCTGTGTCTTGTTCCTCCCCTTGTTCTGACAAACCATTCAATCAGATGGAGAGAGATGGAGGGAAGAAAGTAGATGAAGAGCAAGAGCAGCGAGAGAGTGTTTGTATTAAATAACAGTCAAGCACCTCATCTGTTTCGTGTTCCGCTGCTTACTTTAGGAACGTACTGGCTGTGCGCACCATCGCTAAAGTACTGAATGGACATGACAGATGCTTCGGCACACCAAACAGCACTTCACCATCACGACTCCACCTCTTTCTCCATCCCTCTCTCCTCCTCTCTGTTGCCATTTGAAGCAATAACAGCAGAAACCTTTTAGAGAGAAAAAAGCCCAAACATGAGAGAACTCATGAAAAAGTGGCCTTGTTATCAGAACTATATAGAGTCCCTGTACAGTTTTTGTCTCTGTTTATTTTTTAGAATGTCAGCTATGATGATTCCATTTTGTTTTGTTTTGTTTTGGTTTTGTTGGGTTTGTTTTGCTTGCCGCCCCCAGCTAGCAATCTGACACACACTCGCACACACACACACACACAATGCATGAGACATTCATATAAATACACACACACACACACACAGACACACACACAGTCATGCACAGACTCATGTAAATACATGCACATTGTTGGAGGCGTAGCAGCGGTTTAACAGACATAGACTCACAGACTAATGCCTCAGTTCTCATTATCATCATTAGGTTGGTTTCAACAGATGTGTTGAAATGATTGCAATGTACATTATTGTCACAATTATTGTTGTTAATGATTATTATTCTATTTAAAAAGAAACAAAAACAAGAACGTGTTCTGTCGATGGACCTGTTATACGCTCACATCGGTGTACGATGTGGAAACACTGTGATTATTGTTGTTTGTTATTAGCAAATGTTGTTGGACAACATTAGTTTTAGGGTGAAATGTCACAAATAAAAAAAAAAAAGCATACAGAGAAAGGTTTGGGGTCCTTTCACTTTCAATTCTCTGCTCTCAGCAAATGGACATCAAAATGTGAAAATTGAAAAACCCTCTTTTCAGTAATCGTCCTCACATCCAGTTACTGAGGACATGATCCAAAACAAATGCCTTACCGACAACTAATCAACTGCAGTTTCAGTTCATTTTTATAACTGATTGAATTGAAAGTCGAAACTGACCTCCAAGCCTGACTATAAAGACAAACTGGGGTGACCGGCAGGATAGGTGATATTTAGATAATAAAGTAATGCTAGCTATTTTTTTTCTTGATACAGTACTTATATATCAGACACTTTAAATAGCCCTCCTCTTCCCTTTCTCCCCTGGTTTTGTTAGATGAATGTGAATGTATAAACCAATGGTGTCCATTTTAATGTACTTGAAAAAAAAAACCTGTCTTTTATTTTCGCTTTCTTTCGCTTACCCTAACCCCCCCCCCCCCCCCCCCCCCCCCCAGCCTCCGGTGAATACTGGAGGTACTTACTAGTGCCTTGCATCCTTCCTGTTGCTTGTTTCGTTGAGGACTCGGGTTAAAGTAAGCACACTTGACAGCATGTGTGGAGAGTTTTTTGGGGTGTCAGTTTGAAGTCCGTGGTGATGATCGGACCTGGTGTTAGTGGAGCAGGCATGCAGTAGATTGGAGATGCAGTAATAATGGCTGTTGTTGGCTACAGTGTGCTGCAGCTGGTTTGTGGTTAATTCTCTTTGATTTCAACTAATTGAGAGTGTATTTCCCCCCAAAAGGAAGAATGTTTCCCCACGTTGGATTTAAAAAAAAATGAGTCGTAGCTATTAACCATACAACTGTGCTCTTCGAACTGATAGAAAAATGAACTCTGCTGCCATTTAAGCCAGTGAGATTGACCACTGAAGATTGAAAAAGATTGTCTAAGGCCCGGTTACACCACCAACATCATGAAAGATTGAGAGAACATGAAAGTTTATCAGTGCCATTTTTTTTTTTCAGGGTTTTAAATGTAGATATGGGGGGGAGAAGGGTCGGGAATATTGTTTCAGTTTTAAGGAGGGAGTTGTTAAAGATTGTATTTGAAGCTTGGACCACTCTGTACTTAGGAGGCACCGGCCCAGGTGTAGGATACATTCAGCGGAGGACACATTGGTACAGTGAACTAAAGTTACTTTCTCGTTACTAATGTTGACGTATCCATAGTGAAATATTGGCCTAGATTTATGTTTTTACCGAAACTGATGATCATGCTGTGGCCTCTGGATTGAAAAACTAAGTCTCCTGCCCTGATTTTGAGCACAATTTTATTATTATTCAGTGAATAGTGCGTGCAGACATTTCCCACAGAGAAACGGTGCACTCTGTTTTGTTTCACTTGCTATATCTATATATCTATATCATCTACCATAAACTTTAGGCCTACATAGATTTGCAGTGAAATTACCACAACACAGTGGCAAGGAAAGCCCCACACTGAGCAGACTGTCTTCAGATCCAAGGCCACACGCTAAAATGTAATATTTACATCATAGTTACTATGCATTGACATACTTTAAAGCCCCTGAAAATTTTGCTTCAAATTTTAAGTATTTTTGTTATACATTACAAAGTTATAGTCAAACAAGCTGCAATCGAAGTTTAAAAAAACACATTTCATTAATATTCATTAGTAAATCAGGGCTGTGGGTGTGGTTTGAATCGGATTTGATTGAAAGTGATCAAAAAACCCACCAGCTGTCATCAGGTTCTGATATGAAGTTTGTTGAATCCTGGTTGGTGCACGGAAATATGTGACGCCACCATAGAAACGACTATGTAAACCAAAAATGTAAAACAGTATTTTAATGTAAGGGCATCACAGTGTTAGAGGTGTTGGTGTTGGTGGTTATGATGATTGTGCTTGTAGTGTTGGTGGTTAAAATGATGGAAGTGATAATGGAGTTCTGGTGGTTTTAGATCGATGGCCTTTGACACCCTGTCCTCTTTTCTCTTTTCGTTTGTCAGTGCAAATGAAACATATCTGGTACAAACTTTGACATTCACTTAAAAACTCCATCACGTTTTCTTGATGTTTTTTGCTTGGAATGGGTGTTCTGGATTCACATAAAACATGAAAAGGTTACTTTGTAAAGTTTGTACAAAAAAAGCATTGCTTTTGCCTGTTTTTGGGGATATTTTCCATTTTCATGAATAATAATGCAACATTTTTACTACTAGGCAAGTTTGGTTGAAGCTGTGAATAATCATTGAGCCACTTCGCTTTAGTTCTGGTTATGAGCATTCTGTTTATCACGATCTGTTACACAAAGTCAAACCTTTAATGATGCCACCAACTCAGAGTGGAAACATCAGAGGTAAAGAGTTCAAAAAGAAGAAAATCGGGTGTATTTACCGGCTTTTAATCGCTGGAGCTGTTTTGGTTGCCAGGTAACATCCTGGATTTTTCACTTTGCAATTGCTCGAGTCTCAAATGATTTCCACAGTAGAAGTTTGATAATATTTTGCTGTGTCTATACTACATAATGACTTTGAAAAGAATGCCTCCTGCAATGCAATATTATTTAAAGTCTAGTATGCTATCAAGCTCTGTGGCTGTAGTTGGGTTTGACAGCTACACCCCGTTAGAGGACTCTTATTTTGTAAAGCTCTAGAGTTAAACATTAGTGGGTGCAATGATTGTGAAGTTCTTTAGAGTTGTAGTGGAGGACTCTTACTGTGAAAGGCTTGAGAGTTATCCAGAGTGGGCACTCTTATTGTGAAGTTTCCTAGAGTTAAAGTGGAAAAGTCGGATTCTTTTTCTGGTGACACACATCCAGTGTAGCAATAGTTCTTTTTAACTCACTCGCATTAGATTCAGTCTCTGTTTTCCCAGTTTTTGCCTGTTCAGGACTCGCTAACCTTTTATGCTTTTTACTGTAGTGCCCACATGTATAAAACAAAAAAATACAAAATAAATAAAAAAACATTTCAGTGCACCAACAAATCAACTCACACATAGAGATTAATCCAGTGCATCTCCTTGCCGTTCATGTATCTTGCTCCTGTGGAATGATGTCGAGTCTCGAGCACAGCAGTAGTTTCTTCTGCAGACTGTTACTGAACATGTTGATTATGTTTCTCGTCTCTCTGATGCTCTCATGTTTTATTTTTTATTTCTCACTTGTTTTATCAGCAGTTTTAATGTCTCTAGCAGCACCTAACTTAATTGAGGTTTTTTCATTTTTCTGTATCGTGTTTGACATTGTACAAAGTGGTTGGATAAAAAAACATAGATGAATGAATGAAAGACAAAACAAAAAATACATGTAGGGAGTCATCGGCAGCCTTTAAAGGTATGTTTTGCACTAAGTATAGAGTGTTCAAGCTTCATATTAAAAAAAACTTTGCGCTTTGCGCTACAATACGTAAATTTGTTACTTTATTTGTAAAAACTTAATAAATAAAAGTTGTTTAAATGAACTGGAGTGACTTGACTTGAATGACTATGAAGGTAGTAATGGAATTAAATCATGTCTCTGTGCTGTTTATGTTTTAATATCCAATACATTTTCCCTTTCAACAGGCCTCTGGGTCACGATGAACCAGAACAACTAAAAGACAGATGGACAGACAGATACACAAAGACATGGACAGACAGTCAAAACTACAAGAGCACAGTACTGATGAAGTTTCAGAATCTTGCTTTGTAAACTATTCCCTGCATTTTTGAGGTGTGACTTTTTTCAAGAAACTCCATGTTAACCAATTATTTGTCTCACATTCTCACCCAGTGAAAATCAATGGAGATTTGTTGAAATTAGTATATAATGGAATAATATTGAATGTATCATACTGAAAACAGTTTTTAGCTACTTTTTGTTTGGGACGAACGAGAACGGCTCAATCAGACTGAACTGAGCACAGCAAATGTTCAAGCAGACCACAGTTATCACATCATTTGCATTTATAATTTTGTCTAAACCTGTAGTATCAAAACCTTTGTCCCAAATGTTAAATACCACCTCATCATATAAAAATAACAGGTTGGTCCCTTAGAGTTCACTTCAGTTTCCGTCTTGTTGCAGTACTTGTCTTCCCCACATGGCTGCAGCACTTGTCTTTATTAACTGTATGAGCAGCAGGATTTACTTTATATAATGGCCTCCTTCCTGTAATTATCCTGACCGTATTAAACAGCTTGTTGTTTCGAGGCCAATCAGGAAACATCTCGTTGTGAGGTGTGAATCTGTGTACTATCTGTCACCATGGATACAATGACAATAACATGGCCAGCCCAGAGAAAAAAGGGGCCTGAGGAAGGAAGGAAGGAAGGGAGGAAGGAAAATGAGACTTACCGGTACATTAAAACAATAAATTTCCATCGTGCTGTTTTCCTGCTTTGATATGAATAGTGCACTGCAAAAAATTGCACACTTTGGGATTGTGATTTTAAGTTGTCTTAATGCTTCTAAATATAAATGTATTTGTTCTGATTTGTTTTTACTTTGAAAAATTTAAACTGTTACTTATCCTGGCAATAAGAAAATCGCAGGAAGATATTTAGGACTTACATGACATCTAATAAGCTTGATGAGCCTAAATATAAAACAATATTTTCCTCATTTTTTTCAGTGTAGGGCTTACTTTCCAGCCTACTGTGAACCACACACGATGCAGAGGTTTTTCACGTTTAGTTTACAGTTGTTGCTGTTCTGGTCATGCTTGAAGGAAAAAACAAACTTCCATTATAATCCCACAGTAAAATAACCACAATTAATTTATTCATTTAATGCTTATAAATATGCCTCTGTTCTTTTAGATTCATTGGAGAGTAAAGATCAAGAGATAGTGGAGATAAAATGTGACAACCATGAGATGAAACCAAACCCACAACTTCACACGCACATAAACTGTTTCCACCGTGAACTACAAGGTCTCACATCCCTCCTTCAACACCGATCTCCCACACACATACGCGGCTTCTTTATAAACCAAATGAATGCATCTAGATATGTGCAATAGATTTTTCTTATATTTTTAAATCTGTGCACTTTTACAATATGCAGACGCAGAGGGAGAAAAAATGATCACCCACCACATGTTGGTACGTGCAAGTGATTATAGTATGATGCTTTTCTGATTTATGTACGGCTATTCCTTTTTTGCTTCTTAATCTTGCAGGAAACCACCAACATTTTGGGTCCTGTTTGACTGAGTGTCCCTTAACTGTGGCCCGAGGACAAGAATGACCTTGCTTACACCAGAAACAGAGGTGAATAATTAAGTAATAGTCAGTCCCAACCAGCACTGAGCAATTAATTGAGCATTAAAGGAAATCAGCCCTGCTCCTTAGTTGACAGATTTAACATTACTCGAGGAGATGTAAGATGTACTGTAGAAACCACATGAATGTGTGAATAAAAGAAGTAATGGAGCAAATTTAGTATTTTTTTAGAAAGTTGAAGAGGAGAGAAACAGAGATGAATAAACAGGAGCAAGAAAAGATTAAATAGGATGCTTTTGTGTGAACAATCCGTGTCGCCTCCTCCCATTCATCCTGCTGTCGTGACCAATTAGTAGACTTACACGGGAGCGGCCTTTGTTTTCTATGGCAGGATGATATGAAGGGACACTGAGAGAGAAAGAGAGAGAGAGAGGGTGTTGGGGAGAAATGGTGATGGTTGGAGGGGAGGGGAGGGGGGGGGGGGGGGGGGGTTTCACATGTCATATGTGTGGGAGAAAGTACAGACTGCAGACGGAAAGAGCTGCCAGTTCTACGCATCAGCTTCTGTACATGTCAAAAGAATACACTGTGGAAATCATTTTGCTGTACGAATCTATAAATGCATAGAAAGCGTCTTATCTTGACATTCAGAATATTTAGCTTTGAGTTGGATCTTTTGTCTCGTATTCATGTTTTTTTAATGTGTCTTTTGTATGTGACTCAGCACACTGAACAGTGAAACTTTGACCTGCTGGTGGTGCGAAATGAAACGTCATTACCGTACATCCTCTGGGGACGAGCAAGCACTTATTTATAAAATAACCCGATTTATCTGATCTATAGGCAGACCACAGATAACCAGTCAGTCTGAGCATCACTACACCATGAGTTTTTACACATGATGGAACCAGGTCAAACTTCTGAAAACCTGCTGGGTTGTTTGACAGCACAGAACAGGAAGTGGTCGCTGTTCTTCCAGCTTTGACACAGTTAAAAAATTTGACTTTCTCACAATGTCGGATGAAGGAGCAAATAAAAGAAACAGCAGATTGAAAGACTTCCTCTTCAGTAAAGTAAACGGTAAGACGAGCCAATACTGAGAAATCTAAGCTACGGGATAAGAAACAGCATTTTCTTTGAGACAGTGTTTATGGGAAAAATAGACTTTAAATCAACATATGACAATTCATTTAACAATGATATGTCCCTGTTTAATAATACTACACAAACATATGTAATAGTCCAAATAGTCAGTCGTGTGATTGTGAGTGAGTTAACTTTTAAACATCTCCACCGACAGCTCCATTGTCAGTTAAATAGAAGTAGCCTGACTGACAGTGATATTAACATGGTAACATTCACTACATTGGTATTATATGTCTAAACTGGCTGTTATTGCAGAGCTGGGACTAACCACTGATTTTTTCTAATATATATAAACATAAATAAATACTGATTACATAACCTTTTTAGCTGACTGAGAGTTTCCGTATGGGCCTAATGAAGCACTGTGTGTGTGTGTGTGTTTACTAAACAGTGGTCACCGTCGCATTTTTTGTCCCAGTAAACACACCCTCAGGGTTTGGAATCGAGTGTCCGTCTCTGATAGTTTGTAAAGTTGTGGCTATAAAATCATTTGATGGCAAAAATCCCATAACATACCCAAGTCCCGTATATTCCCCAAGAAGTCGTGGAAATCACATACAATTTTAATATATTTTAATATAAAGAATTTGTTACATCCAAGGTAAATGAATGTCACACAAGGCTATTTTGACTTTTTTTTTTTTTTGTACTTTTTTTCTTCTTAGTTATTTACTCATTAATTTACTCTTTAATTTATTAGTTGCTTTCCAGCCACCTTCAGCTGCCCTTGAATGAAGCGTTTCACCTTTAACTGCAGCTGGACCGTGACCAGGATGCTACTGAAGTGGAACACTGATGCTGACTTATGATCGGGCTAAATACAGGTTAGTACTGACTTCCCTCAGTGGTTCCTCGGCTGCTTGACTTTCTTTTTTAATCTCAGCTTCTCAGCCAAGTGGATAGACTGTCCGACAAACACTTTATTTTGTCTTTTTTTAAATTACTCTGAGGTGGTGCATTGAGGTCGTTTTCTGCTGCTCTGCTGTAATTA